>JAUMJK010002448.1:0-211249 GCA_033558105.1 Coccyzus lansbergi
CAGACCATTCTGGACCCCCTCAGGACGCTTCTAATAGCCCCCAGACCCTTCTAGAGCCACTCAGGGCCTTTCTAAAGGCCTCCACACCCTTCTAATGACCCTCAAGACCCATGTAAAGGCCTCTAGACCCTTCTAGATTGCCTCAGGACCCATCTAAAAGCCCCCAGACCCTTCTAATGCCTTTCAGGACCATTATGAAGGCCACAAGACCATTCTAATGCCCCTCAGGACATTTCTAAAGGCCCTCAGACCCTTCTAATGCCCCTCAGGGCCCTTCTAAAGGCCCCCAGACCCTTCTAATGCCACTCAGGGCCTTTCTAAATACCCCAGACACTTCTAGAACCTCTCAGGGCCTTTCTATATGACCCCAGACCCTTGTAATGCCCCTCAGGGCTTTTCTAAAGGCCCCCATACCCTTCTAATGCCCCTCAGGAAATTTCTATAGGCCCCCAGACCCTTCTAGAGCCCCTCAGGACATTTCTAAAGGCACCCAGACCCTTCTAATGCCACTCAGGGCCTTTCTAAAGGCCGCGAGAGCCTTATAATCACCCTGAGGGCCTTTAAAAAGGCCCCCAGACCCTTCTGGACCCCCTCAGGACGATTCTAATAGCCCCCAGACCCTTCTAATGCCTTTCAGGGCCTTTCTAAAGGCCCTCAGACCCATCTAGATTGCCTCTGGACGATTCTAAAAGCCCCCAGACCCTTCTAGAGCCCCTCAGGGCCTTTCGAAAGGCCTCCACACCCTTCTAATGACCCTCAAGACCCATGTAAAGGCCCCCAGACCCTTCTAGATTGCCTCAGGACCCATCTAAAAGCCCCCAGACCCTTCTAATGCCTTTCAGGACCCTTATGAAGGCCACAAGACCCTTCTAATGCCCCTCAGGACCTTTCTAAAGGCCTCAGACCCATCTAGTGCCCCTCAGGGCATTTATAAAGGTTTCCAGACCCTTCTAGAGCCTGTCAGGACCCTTATAAAGGCCCCCAGACCATTCTAGAGCACCTCAGGACACTTCTAAAGGCCCGCAGACCATTCTAATGCCCGTCAGGGCCTTTCTAAAGGTCCCAAGACCGTTCTACTGCCCCTCAGGAGCATTCTAAAGGCCCCCAGACCCTTCTAATGCCCCTCAGGACATTTCTAAAGGCCCCCAGACCCTTCTAGAGCCCCTCAGGACATTTCTAAAGGCACCCAGAGCCTTCTAATGCCACTGAAGGACTTTCTAAAGGCCGCGAGACCCTTATAATCCCCCTGAGGGCCTTTAAAAAGGACCCCAGACCCTTCTGGACCCCCTCAGGACGCTTCTAATAGCCCCCAGACCATTCTAGAGCCCATCAGGGCCTTTCTAAAGGCCTCCACACCCTTCTAATGACCCTCAAGACCCATATAAAGGCCTCTAGACCCTTCTGAAATTGCCTCAGGACCCATCTAAAAGACCCCAGACCCTTCTAATGCCTTTCAGGACCATTATGAAGGCAACAAGACCCTTCTAATGCCCCTCAGGACCTTTCTAAAGGCCCCCAGACCCTTCTAATGCCCCTCAGGGCCTTTCTAAAGTACCCCAGACACTTCTAGAACCTCTCAGGGCCTTTCTATATGACCCCAGACCCTTCTAATGCCACTCAGGGCTTATCTAAAGTCCCCCATACCCTTCTAATGCCCCTCAGGACATTTCTAAAGGCCCCCAGACCCTTCTAGAGCCCCTCAGGACATTTCTAAAGGCACCCAGACCCTTCTAATGCCACTCAGGCCTTTCTAAAGGCCGCGAGACCCTTATAATCACCCTGAGGGCGTTTAAAAAGGCCCCCAGACCCTTCTGGACCCCCTCAGGACGATTTTAATAGCCCCCAGACCCTTCTAATGCCTTTCAGGGCATTTCTAAAGGCCTCCACACCCTTCTAATGACCCTCAAGACCCATGAAAAGGCTCCCAGACCCTTCTAGATTGCGTCAGGGCCCATCTAAAAGCCCCCAGACCCTTCTAATGCCTTTCAGGACCCTTATGAAGGCCACAAGACCCTTCTAATGCCCTTCAGGACCTTTCTAAAGGCCCTCAGACCCTTCTAATGCCCCTCAGGGCATTTATAAAGGTTTCCAGACCCTTCTAGAGCCTGTCAGGACCCTTATAAAGGCCCCCAGACCATTCTAGTGCACCTCAGAACACTTCTAAAGGCCCGCAGACCATTCTAATGCCCGTCAGGACCTTTCTAAAGGTCCCCAGACCCTTCTACTGCCCCTCAGGAGCATTCTAAAGGCCCCCAGACCCTTCTAATGCCCCACAGGGCCTTTCTAAAGGTCCCCAGACCCTTCTAGAGCCCCTGAAGACCCTTCTAAAGGCCCCCAGACCCTTATAGAGCCCCTCAGGACCCTTCTAAAGTCCCCCAGACCCTGTTAATTCCCCTCAGGGCTTTTATAAGGGCACCCAGACCCTTCAAATGCCCCTCAGGACATTTCTAAAGGCCCCCAGAACCTTCTAGAGCCCCTGAGTACATTTCTAAAGGCACCCAGACCCTTCTAGATTGCCTCAGGACCCATCTAAAAGCTCCCAGACCCTTCTAATGCCTTTCAGGGCCTTTCTAAAGGCCTCCACACCCTTCTAATGACCCTCAAGACCCATGTAAAGGCCTCTAGACCCTTCTAGATTGCCTCAGGACCCATCTAAAAGCCCCCAGACCCTTCTAATGCCTTTCAGGACCCTTATGAAGGCCACAAGACCCTTCTAATGCGCCTCAGGACCATTGTAAAGGCCCCCAGACCCTTCTAATGCCCCTCAGGTGCTTTCTAAAGTACCCCAGACACTTCTAGAACCTCTCAGGGCCTTTCTATATGACCCCAGACCCTTGTAATGCCCAACAGGGCTTTTCTAAAGGCCCCCATACCCTTCTAATGCCCCTCAGGACATTTCTAAAGGCCCCCAGACCCTTCTAGAGCCCCTCAGGACATTTCTAAAGGCACCCAGACCCTTCTAATGCCACTCAGGTCCTTTCTAAAGGCCGCGAGACCCTTATAATCCCCCTGAGCGCCTTTAAAAAGGCCCCCAGACCCTTCTGGACCCCCTCAGGACGCTTCTAATAGCCCCCAGACCCTTCTAGAGCCCCTCAGGGCCTTTCTAAAGGCCTCCACACCCTTCTAATGACCCTCAAGACCCATGTAAAGGTCCCCAGACCCTTCTAGATTGCCTCAGGACCCATCTAAAAGCCCCCAGACCCTTCTAATGCCTTTCAGGACCCTTATGAAGGCCACAAGACCCTTCTAATGTCCCTCAGGACCTTTCTAAAGGCCCTCAGACCCTTCTAATGCCCCTCAGGGCATTTATAAAGGTTCCCAGACCATTCTAGAGCCCGTCAGGACCCTTATAAAGGCCCCCAGACCATTCTAGAGCCCCTCAGGACACTGCTAAAGGCCCGCAGACCATTCTAATGCCCGTCAGGGCCTTTCTAAAGGTCCCCAGACCCTTCTACTGTCACTCAGGAGCATTCTAAAGGCCCCCAGACCATTCTAATGCCCCACAGGGCCTTTCTAAAGTTCCCCAGAGCTTTCTAGAGCCCCTGAAGACCCTTCTAAAGGCCCCCAGACCCTTCTAATGCCCCTCAGGGCCTTTCTAAAGTACCCCAGACACTTCTAGAACCTCTCAGGGCCTTTCTATATGACCCCAGACCGGTCTAATGCAACTCAGGGCCTTTCTAAATGCCGCGAGACCCTTATAATCCCCCTGAGGGCCTTTAAAAAGGCCCCCAGACCCTTCTGGACCCCCTCAGGACGCTTCTAATAGCCCCCAGACCCTTCTAGAGCCCCTCAGGGTCTTTCTAAAGGCCTCCACACCCTTCTAATGACCCTCAAGACCCATGTAAAGGCCCCCAGACCCTTCTAGATTGCCTCAGGACCCATCTAAAAGCCCCCAGACCCTTCTAATGCCTTTCAGGACCCTTATGAAGGCCACAAGACCCTTCTAATGCCCCTCAGGACCTTTCTAAAGGCCCTCAGACCCTTCTAGTGCCCCTCAGGGCATTTATAAAGGTTCCCAGACCCTTCTAGAGCCTGTCAGGACCCTTATAAAGGCCCCCAGACCATTCTAGAGCACCTCAGGACACTTCTAAAGGCCCGCAGACCATTCTAATGCCCGTCCGGGCCTTTCTAAAGGTCCCAAGAACGTTCTATTGCCCCTCAGGAGCATTCTAAAGGCCCCCAGACCCTTCTAATGCCCCTCAGGACATTTCTAAAGGCCCCCAGACCCTTCTAGAGCCCCTCAGGACATTTCTAAAGGCACCCAGAGCCTTCTAATGCCACTGAAGGACTTTCTAAAGGCCGCGAGACCCTTATAATCCCCCTGAGGGCCTTTAAAAAGGACCCCAGACCCTTCTGGACCCCCTCAGGACGCTTCTAATAGCCCCCAGACCATTCTAGAGCCCCTCAGGGCCTTTCTAAAGGCCTCCACACCCTTCTAATGACCCTCAAGACCCATATAAAGGCCTCTAGACCCTTCTGAAATTGCCTCAGGACCCATCTAAAAGACCCCAGACCCTTCTAATGCCTTTCAGGACCATTATGAAGGCAACAAGACCCTTCTAATGCCCCTCAGGACCTTTCTAAAGGCCCTCAGATCCTTCTAATGCCCCTCAGGGCCCTTCTAAAGGACCCCAGACCCTTCTAATGCCCCTCAGGGCCTTTCTAAAGTACCCCAGACACTTCTAGAACCTCTCAGGGCCTTTCTATATGACCCCAGACCCTTCTAATGCCACTCAGGGCTTATCTAAAGTCCCCCATACCCTTCTAATGCCCCTCAGGACATTTCTAAAGGCCCCCAGACCCTTCTAGAGCCCCTCAGGACATTTCTAAAGGCACCCAGACCCTTCTAATGCCACTCAGGGCCTTTCTAAAGGCCGCGAGACCCTTATAATCACCCTGAGGGCGTTTAAAAAGGCCCCCAGACCCTTCTGGACCCCCTCAGGACGATTTTAATAGCCCCCAGACCCTTCTAATGCCTTTCAGGGCATTTCTAAAGGCATCCACACCCTTCTAATGACCCTCAAGACCCATGAAAAGGCTCCCAGACCCTTCTAGATTTCGTCAGGGCCCATCTAAAAGCCCCCAGACCCTTCTAATGCCTTTCAGGACCCTTATGAAGGCCACAAGACCCTTCTAATGCCCCTCAGGACCTTTCTAAAGGCCCTCAGACCCTTCTAATGCCCCTCAGGGCATTTATAAAGGTTTCCAGACCCTTCTAGAGCCTGTCAGGACCCTTATAAAGGCCCCCAGACCATTCTAGTGCACCTCAGAACACTTCTAAAGGCCCGCAGACCATTCTAATGCCCGTCAGGACCTTTCTAAAGGTCCCCAGACCCTTCTACTGCCCCTCAGGAGCATTCTAAAGGCCCCCAGACCCTTCTAATGCCCCACAGGGCCTTTCTAAAGGTCCCCAGACCCTTCAAGAGCCCCTGAAGACCCTTCTAAAGGCCCCCAGACCCTTATAGAGCCCCTCAGGACCCTTCTAAAGTCCCCCAGACCCTGTTAATTCCCCTCAGGGCTTTTATAAGGGTACCCAGACCCTTCAAATGCCCCTCAGGACATTTCTAAAGGCCCCCAGAACCTTCTAGAGCCCCTGAGTACATTTCTAAAGGCACCCAGACCCTTCTAGATTGCCTCAGGACCCATCTAAAAGCTCCCAGACCCTTTTAATGCCTTTCAGGGCCTTTCTAAAGGCCTCCACACCCTTCTAATGACCCTCAAGACCCATGTAAAGGCCTCTAGACCCTTCTAGATTGCCTCAGGACCCATCTAAAAGCCCCCAGACGCTTCTAATGCCTTTCAGGACCCTTATGAAGGCCACAAGACCCTTCTAATGCGCCTCAGGACCATTGTAAAGGCCCCCAGACCCTTCTAATGCCCCTCAGGGGCTTTCTAAAGTACCCCAGACACTTCTAGAACCTCTCAGGGCCTTTCTATATGACCCCAGACCCTTGTAATGCCCAACAGGGCTTTTCTAAAGGCCCCCATACCCTTCTAATGCCCCTCAGGGCATTTCTAAAGGCCCCCAGACCCTTCTAGAGCCCCTCAGGACATTTCTAAAGGCACCCAGACCCTTCTAATGCCACTCAGGGCCTTTCTAAAGGCCGCGAGACCCTTATAATCCCCCTGAGCGCCTTTAAAAAGGCCCCCAGACCCTTCTGGACCCCCTCAGGACGCTTCTAATAGCCCCCAGACCCTTCTAGAGCCCCTCAGGGCCTTTCTAAAGGCCTCCACACCCTTCTAATGACCCTCAAGACCCATGTAAAGGTCCCCAGACCCTTCTAGATTGCCTCAGGACCCATCTAAAAGCCCCCAGACCCTTCTAATGCCTTTCAGGACCCTTATGAAGGCCACAAGACCCTTCTAATGTCCCTCAGGACCTTTCTAAAGGCCCTCAGACCCTTCTAATGCCCCTCAGGGCATTTATAAAGGTTCCCAGACCATTCTAGAGCCCGTCAGGACCCTTATAAAGGCCCCCAGACCATTCTAGAGCCCCTCAGGACACTGCTAAAGGCCCGCAGACCATTCTAATGCCCGTCAGGGCCTTTCTAAAGGTCCCCAGACCCTTCTACTGTCACTCAGGAGCATTCTAAAGGCCCCCAGACCATTCTAATGCCCCACAGGGCCTTTCTAAAGTTCCCCAGAGCTTTCTAGAGCCCCTGAAGACCCTTCTAAAGGCCCCCAGACCCTTCTAATGCCCCTCAGGGCCTTTCTAAAGTACCCCAGACACTTCTAGAACCTCTCAGGGCCTTTCTATATGACCCCAGACCCGTCTAATGCAACTCAGGGCCTTTCTAAAGGCCGCGAGACCCTTATAATCCCCCTGAGGGCCTTTAAAAAGGCCCCCAGACCCTTCTAGACCCCCTCAGGACGCTTCTAATAGCCCCCAGACCCTTCTAGAGCCCCTCAGGGTCTTTCTAAAGGCCTCCACACCCTTCTAATGACCCTCAAGACCCATGTAAAGGCCCCCAGACCCTTCTAGATTGCCTCAGGACCCATCTAAAAGCCCCCAGACCCTTCTAATGCCTTTCAGGGCCTTTCTAAAGGCCTCCACACCCTTCTAATGACCCTCAAGACCCATGTAAATGCCCCCAGACCCTTCTAGATTGCCTCTGGACGCTTCTAAAAGCCCCCAGACCCTTCTAATTCCTTTCAGGGCCTTTCTAAATGCCTCCACACCCTTCTAATGACCCTCAAGACCCATGTAAAGGCCCCCAGACCCTTCTAGATTGCCTCAGGACCCATCTAAAAGCCCCCAGACCCTTCTAATGCCTTTCAGGACCCTTATGAAGGCCACAAGACCCTTCTAATGCCCCTCAGGACCTTTCTAAAGGCCCTCAGACCCTTCCAGTGCCCCTCAGGGCATTTATAAAGGTTCCCAGACCCTTCTAGAGCCTGTCAGGACCCTTATAAAGGCCCCCAGACCATTCTAGAGCACCTCAGGACACTTCTAAAGGCCCGCAGACCATTCTAATGCCCGTCAGGGCCTTTCTAAAGGTCCCAAGACCGTTCTATTGCCCCTCAGGAGCATTCTAAAGGCCCCAGACCCTTCTAATGCCCCTCAGGACATTTCTAAAGGCCCCCAGACCCTTCTAGAGGCCCTCAGGACATTTCTAAAGGCACCCAGACCCTTCTAATGCCACTCAAGACCTTTCTAAAGGCCGCGAGACCCTTATAATCCCCCTGAGGGCCTTTAAAAAGGCCCCCAGACCCTTCTGGACCCCCTCAGGACGCTTCAAATAGCCCCCAGACCATTCTAGAGCCCCTCAGGGCCTTTCTAAAGGCCTCCACACCCTTCTAATGACCCTCAAGACCCATGTAAAGGCCTCTAGACCCTTCTAGATTGCCTCAGGACCCATCTAAAAGCCCCCAGACCCTTCTAATGCCTTTCAGGACCCTTATGAAGGCCACAAGACCCTTCTAATGCCCCTCAGGACCTTTCTAAAGGCCCTCAGATCCTTCTAATGCCCCTCAGGGCCCTTCTAAAGGACTTTATAAAGGTTCCCAGACCCTTCTAGAGCCCGTCAGGACCCTTATAAAGGACCCCAGACCCTTCTAGTGCACCTCAGAACACTTCTAAAGGCCCGCAGACCATTCTAATGCCCGTCAGGACCTTTCTAAAGGTCCCCAGACCCTTCTACTGCCCCTCAGGAGCATTCTAAAGGCCCCCAGACCCTTCTAATGCCCCACAGGGCCTTTCTAAAGGTCCCCAGACCCTTCTAGAGCCCCTGAAGACCCTTCTAAAGGCCCCCAGACCCTTATAGAGCCCCTCAGGACCCTTCTAAAGTCCCCCAGACCCTGTTAATTCCCCTCAGGGCTGTTATAAGGGCACCCAGACCCTTCTAATGCCTTTCAGGACATTTCTAAAGGCCCCCAGAACCTTCTAGAGCACCTGAGGACATTTCTAAAGGCACCCAGACCCTTGTAATGCCCCTCAGGGACTTTATAAAGGTTCCCAGACCCTTCTAGAGCCCGTCAGGACCCTTATAAAGGACCCCAGACCATTCTAGTGCACCTCAGAACACTTCTAAAGGCCCGCAGACCATTCTAATGCCCGTCAGGACCTTTCTAAAGGTCCCCAGACCCTTCTACTGCCCCTCAGGAGCATTCTAAAGGCCCCCAGACCCTTCTAATGCCACTCAGGGCCTTTCTAAAGGTCCCCAGACCCTTCTAGAGCCCCTGAAGACCCTTCTAAAGGCCCCCAGACCCTTATAGAGCCCCTCAGGACCCTTCTAAAGTCCCCCAGACCCTGTTAATTCCCCTCAGGGCTGTTATAAGGGCACCCAGACCCTTCTAATGCCTTTCAGGACATTTCTAAAGGCCCCAAGAACCTTCTAGAGCACCTGAGGACATTTCAAAAGGCCCCCAGACCCTTCTAATGCCCCTCAGGGCCTTTCTAAAGTACCCCAGACACTTCTAGAACCTCTCAGGGCCTTTCTATATGACCCCAGACCCTTTTAATGCCCCTCAGGGCTTTTCTAAAGGCCCCCAGACCCTTCTAGAGCCCCTCAGGACATTTCTAAAGGCACCCAGACCCTTATAATGCCACTCAGGGCCTTTCTAAAGGCCGCGAGACCCTTATAATCCCACTGAGGGCCTTTAAAAAGGCCCCCAGACGCTTCTGGACCCATCAGGACGCTTCTAATAGCCCCCAGAGCCTTCTAGAGCCCCTCAGGGCCTTTCTAAAGGCCTCCACACCCTTCTAATGACCCTCAAGACCCATGTAAAGGCCCCCAAACCCTTCTAGATTGCCTCAGGACCCATCTAAAAGCCCCCAGACCCTTCTAATGCCTTTCAGGACCCTTATGAAGGCCACAAGACCCTTCTAATGCCCCTCAGAACCTTTCTAAAGGCCCTCAGACCCTTCTAGTGCCCCTCAGGGCATTTATAAAGGTTCCCAGACCCTTCTAGAGCCTGTCAGGACCCTTATAAAGGGCCCCAGACCATTCTAGAGCACCTCAGGACACTTCTAAAGACCCGCAGACCATTCTAATGCCCGTCAGGGCCTTTCAAAAGGTCCCAAGACCGTTCTATTGCCCCTCAGGAGCATTCTAAAGGCCCCCAGACCCTTCTAATGCCCCTCAGGACATTTCTAGAGGCCCCCAGACCCTTCTAGAGCCCCTCAGGACATTTCTAAAGGCACCCAGACCCTTCTAATGCCACTCAAGGCCTTTCTAAAGGCCGCGAGACCATTATAATCCCCCTGAGGGCCTTTAAAAAGGCCCCCAGACTCTTCTGGACCCCCTTCAGGACGCTTCTAATAGCCCCCAGACCATTCTAGAGCCCCTCAGGGCCTTTCTAAAGGCCTCCACACACTTCTAATGACCCTCAAGACCCATGTAAAGGCCTCTAGACCCTTCTAGATTGCCTCAGGACCCATCTAAAAGCCCCCAGACCCTTCTAATGCCTTTCAGGACCCTTATGAAGGCCACAAGACCCTTCTAATGCCCCTCAGGACCTTTCTAAAGGCCCTCAGATCCTTCTAATGCCCCTCAGGGCCCTTCTAAAGGACCCCAGACCCTTCTAATGCCACTCAGGGCCTTTCTAAAGTACCCCAGACACTTCTAGAACCTCTCAGGGCCTTTCTATATGACCCCAGACCCTCCTAATGCCACTCAGGGCTTTTCTAAAGGCCCCCATACCCTTCTAATGCCCCTCAGGACATTTCTAAAGGCCCCCAGACCCTTCTAGAGCCCCTCAGGACATTTCTAAAGGCACCCAGACCCTTCTAATGCCACTCAGGGCCTTTCTAAAGGCCGCGAGACCCTTATAATCACCCTGAGGGCGTTTAAAAAGGCCCCCAGACCCTTCTGGACCCCCTCAGGACGCTTCTAATAGCCCCCAGACCCTTCTAATGCCTTTCAGGGCCTTTCTAAAGGCCTCCACACCCTTCTAATGACCCTCAAGACCCATGTAAAGGCCCCCAGACCCTTCTAGATTGCCTCAGGACCCATCTAAAAGCCCTCAGACCCGTCTAATGCCTTTCAGGGCCTTTCTAAAGGCCTCCACACCCTTCTAATGACCCTCAAGACCCATGTAAAGGCCCCCAGACCCTTCTAGATTGCCTCAGGACCCATCTAAAAGCCCCCAGACCCTTCTAATGCCTTTCAGGACCCTTATGAAGGCCACAAGACCCTTCTAATGCCCCTCAGGACCTTTCTAAAGGCCCTCAGATCCTTCTAATGCCCCTCAGGGCCCTTCTAAAGGTCCCCAGACCCTTCTACTGCCCCTCAGGGCCTTTCTAAAGTACCCCAGACACTTCTAGAACCTCTCAGGACCTTTCTATATGACCCCAGACCCTTCTAATGCCACTCAGGGCTTTTATAAAGGCCCCCAGACCCTTCTAATGCCCCTCAGGACATTTCTAAAGGCCCCCAGAACCTTCTAGAGCCCCTGAGGACATTTCTAAAGGCACCCAGACCCTTGTAATGCCACTCAGGGCCTTTCTAAAGGCCGCGAGACCCTTATAATCCCCCTGAGGGCCTTTAAAAAGGTCCCCAGACCCTTCTGGACCCCCTCAGGATGCTTCTAATCGCCCCCAGACCCTTCTAGAGCCCCTCAGGGCCTTTCTAAAGGCCTCCACACCCTTCTAATGACCCTCAAGACCCATGTAAAGGCCCCCAGACCCTTCTAGATTGCCTCAGGACCAATCTAAAAGCCCCCAGACCCGTCTAATGCCTTTCAGGGCCTTTCTAAAGGCCTCCACACCCTTCTAATGACACTCAAGACCCATGTAAAGGCCTCTAGACCCTTCTAGATTGCCTCAGGACCCATCTAAAAGCCCCCAGACCCTTCTAATGCCTTTCAGTACCCTTATGAAGGACAGAAGACCCTTCTAATGCCCCTCAGGACCTTTGTAAAGGCCCTCAGACCCTTCTAATGCCCCTCAGGAGCCTTCTAAAGGCCCCCAGACCCTTCTAATGCCCCTCAGGGCCTTTCTAAAGTACCCCAGACACTTCTAGAACCTCTCAGGGCCTTTCTATATGACCCCAGACCCTTGTAATGCCAAACAGGGCTTTTCTAAAGACCCCCATACCCTTCTAATGCCCCTCAGGACATTTCTAAAGGCCCCCAGACCCTTCTAGAGCCCCTCAGGACATTTCTAAAGGCACCCAGACCCTTCTAATGCCACTCAGGGCCTTTCTAAAGGCCGCGAGACTCTTATAATCCCCCTGAGGGCCTTTAAAAAGGCCCCCAGACCCTTCTGGACCCCCTCAGGACGCTTCTAATAGCCCCCAGACCCTTCTAGAGCCCCTCAGGGCCTTTCTAAAGGCCTCCACACCCTTCTAATGACCCTCAAGACCCATGTAAAGGCCCCCAGACCCTTCTAGATTGCCTCAGGACCCATCTAAAAGCCCCCAGACCCTTCTAATGCCTTTCAGGACCCTTATGAAGGCCACAAGACCCTTCTAATGCCCCTCAGGACCTTTCTAAAGGCCCTCAGACCCTTCTAATGCCCCTCAGGGACTTTATAAAGGTTCCCAGACCCTTCTAGAGCCCGTCAGGACCCTTATAAAGGACCCCAGACCATTCTAGTGCACCTCAGAACACTTCTAAAGGCCCGCAGACCATTCTAATGCCCGTCAGGACCTTTCTAAAGGTCCCCAGACCCTTCTACTGCCCCTCAGGAGCATTCTAAAGGCCCCCAGACCCTTCTAATGCCCCACAGGGCCTTTCTAAAGGTCCCCAGACCCTTCTAGAGCCCCTGAAGACCCTTCTAAAGGCCCCCAGACCCTTATAGAGCCCCTCAGGACCCTTCTAAAGTCCCCCAGACCCTGTTAATTCCCCTCAGGGCTGTTATAAGGGCACCCAGACCCTTCTAATGCCTTTCAGGACATTTCTAAAGGCCCCCAGAACCTTCTAGAGCACCTGAGGACATTTCTAAAGGCACCCAGACCCTTGTAATGCCACTCAGGGCCTTTCTAAAGGCCGCGAGACCCTTATAATCCCCCTGAGGGCCTTTAAAAAGGCCCCCAGACCCTTCTGGACCCCCTCAGGATGCTTCTAATCGCCCCCAGACCCTTCTAGAGCACCTCAGGGCCTTTCTAAAGGCCTCCACACCCTTCTAATGACCCTCAAGACCCATGTAAAGGCCCCCAGACCCTTCTAGATTGCCTCAGGACCCATCTAAAAGCCCCCAGACCCGTCTAATGCCTTTCAGGGCCTTTCTAAAGGCCTCCACACCCTTCTAATGACCCTCAAGACCCATGTAAAGGCCTCTAGACCCTTCTAGATTGCCTCAGGACCCATCTAAAAGCCCCCAGACCATTCTAATGCCTTTCAGGACCCTTATGAAGGCCACAAGACCCTTCTAATGCCCCTCAGGACATTTCTAAAGGCCCTCAGACCCTTCTAATGCCCCTCAGGGCATTTATAAAGGTTCCCAGACCCTTCTAGAACCCTTCAGGACCCTTATAAAGGCCCCCAGACCATTCTAGAGCCCCTCAGGACACTTCTAAAGGCCTGCAGACCATTCTAATGCCCGTCAGGGCCTTTCTAAAGGTCCCCAGACCCTTCTACTGCCCCTCAGGAGCATTCTAAAGAACCCCAGACCCTTCAAATGCCTCACAGGGCCTTTCTAAAGGTCCCTAGACCCTTCTAGAGCCCCTGAAGACCCTTCTAAATGCCCCCAGATACTTCTACTGCCTCTCAGGGCATTTATAAAGGTTCCCAGACCCTTCTAGAGCCCTTCAGGACCCTTATAAATGCACCCAGACCATTCTAATGCCACTCAGGGCATTTATAAAGGTTCCCAGACCCTTCTAGAGCCCTTCAGGACCCTTATAAAGGCACCCAGACCATTCTAATGCCACTCAGGGCCATTCTAAAGGCCGCGAGACACTTATAATACCCTGAGGGCCTTTAAAAAGGCCCCCAGACCATTCTGGACCCCCTCAGGACGCTTCTAATAGCCCCCAGACCCTTCTAGAGCCACTCAGGGCCTTTCTAAAGGCCTCCACACCCTTCTAATGACCCTCAAGACCCATGTAAAGGCCTCTAGACCCTTCTAGATTGCCTCAGGACCCATCTAAAAGCCCCCAGACCCTTCTAATGCCTTTCAGGACCATTATGAAGGCCACAAGACCATTCTAATGCCCCTCAGGACATTTCTAAAGGCCCTCAGACCCTTCTAATGCCCCTCAGGGCCCTTCTAAAGGCCCCCAGACCCTTCTAATGCCACTCAGGGCCTTTCTAAATACCCCAGACACTTCTAGAACCTCTCAGGGCCTTTCTATATGACCCCAGACCCTTGTAATGCCCCTCAGGGCTTTTCTAAAGGCCCCCATACCCTTCTAATGCCCCTCAGGAAATTTCTATAGGCCCCCAGACCCTTCTAGAGCCCCTCAGGACATTTCTAAAGGCACCCAGACCCTTCTAATGCCACTCAGGGCCTTTCTAAAGGCCGCGAGAGCCTTATAATCACCCTGAGGGCCTTTAAAAAGGCCCCCAGACCCTTCTGGACCCCCTCAGGACGATTCTAATAGCCCCCAGACCCTTCTAATGCCTTTCAGGGCCTTTCTAAAGGCCCTCAGACCCATCTAGATTGCCTCTGGACGATTCTAAAAGCCCCCAGACCCTTCTAGAGCCCCTCAGGGCCTTTCGAAAGGCCTCCACACCCTTCTAATGACCCTCAAGACCCATGTAAAGGCCCCCAGACCCTTCTAGATTGCCTCAGGACCCATCTAAAAGCCCCCAGACCCTTCTAATGCCTTTCAGGACCCTTATGAAGGCCAGAAGACCCTTCTAATGCCCCTCAGGACCTTTCTAAAGGCCCTCAGACCCATCTAGTGCCCCTCAGGGCATTTATAAAGGTTTCCAGACCCTTCTAGAGCCTGTCAGGACCCTTATAAAGGCCCCCAGACCATTCTAGAGCACCTCAGGACACTTCTAAAGGCCCGCAGACCATTCTAATGCCCGTCAGGGCCTTTCTAAAGGTCCCAAGACCGTTCTACTGCCCCTCAGGAGCATTCTAAAGGCCCCCAGACCCTTCTAATGCCCCTCAGGACATTTCTAAAGGCCCCCAGACCCTTCTAGAGCCCCTCAGGACATTTCTAAAGGCACCCAGAGCCTTCTAATGCCACTGAAGGACTTTCTAAAGGCCGCGAGACCCTTATAATCCCCCTGAGGGCCTTTAAAAAGGACCCCAGACCCTTCTGGACCCCCTCAGGACGCTTCTAATAGCCCCCAGACCATTCTAGAGCCCATCAGGGCCTTTCTAAAGGCCTCCACACCCTTCTAATGACCCTCAAGACCCATATAAAGGCCTCTAGACCCTTCTGAAATTGCCTCAGGACCCATCTAAAAGACCCCAGACCCTTCTAATGCCTTTCAGGACCATTATGAAGGCAACAAGACCCTTCTAATGCCCCTCAGGACCTTTCTAAAGGCCCTCAGATCCTTCTAATGCCCCTCAGGGCCCTTCTAAAGGACCCCAGACCCTTCTAATGCCCCTCAGGGCCTTTCTAAAGTACCCCAGACACTTCTAGAACCTCTCAGGGCCTTTCTATATGACCCCAGACCCTTCTAATGCCACTCAGGGCTTATCTAAAGTCCCCCATACCCTTCTAATGCCCCTCAGGACATTTCTAAAGGCCCCCAGACCCTTCTAGAGCCCCTCAGGACATTTCTAAAGGCACCCAGACCCTTCTAATGCCACTCAGGGCCTTTCTAAAGGCCGCGAGACCCTTATAATCACCCTGAGGGCGTTTAAAAAGGCCCCCAGACCCTTCTGGACCCCCTCAGGACGATTTTAATAGCCCCCAGACCCTTCTAATGCCTTTCAGGGCATTTCTAAAGGCCTCCACACCCTTCTAATGACCCTCAAGACCCATGAAAAGGCTCCCAGACCCTTCTAGATTGCGTCAGGGCCCATCTAAAAGCCCCCAGACCCTTCTAATGCCTTTCAGGACCCTTATGAAGGCCACAAGACCCTTCTAATGCCCTTCAGGACCTTTCTAAAGGCCCTCAGACCCTTCTAATGCCCCTCAGGGCATTTATAAAGGTTTCCAGACCCTTCTAGAGCCTGTCAGGACCCTTATAAAGGCCCCCAGACCATTCTAGTGCACCTCAGAACACTTCTAAAGGCCCGCAGACCATTCTAATGCCCGTCAGGACCTTTCTAAAGGTCCCCAGACCCTTCTACTGCCCCTCAGGAGCATTCTAAAGGCCCCCAGACCCTTCTAATGCCCCACAGGGCCTTTCTAAAGGTCCCCAGACCCTTCTAGAGCCCCTGAAGACCCTTCTAAAGGCCCCCAGACCCTTATAGAGCCCCTCAGGACCCTTCTAAAGTCCCCCAGACCCTGTTAATTCCCCTCAGGGCTTTTATAAGGGCACCCAGACCCTTCAAATGCCCCTCAGGACATTTCTAAAGGCCCCCAGAACCTTCTAGAGCCCCTGAGTACATTTCTAAAGGCACCCAGACCCTTCTAGATTGCCTCAGGACCCATCTAAAAGCTCCCAGACCCTTCTAATGCCTTTCAGGGCCTTTCTAAAGGCCTCCACACCCTTCTAATGACCCTCAAGACCCATGTAAAGGCCTCTAGACCCTTCTAGATTGCCTCAGGACCCATCTAAAAGCCCCCAGACCCTTCTAATGCCTTTCAGGACCCTTATGAAGGCCACAAGACCCTTCTAATGCGCCTCAGGACCATTGTAAAGGCCCCCAGACCCTTCTAATGCCCCTCAGGTGCTTTCTAAAGTACCCCAGACACTTCTAGAACCTCTCAGGGCCTTTCTATATGACCCCAGACCCTTGTAATGCCCAACAGGGCTTTTCTAAAGGCCCCCATACCCTTCTAATGCCCCTCAGGACATTTCTAAAGGCCCCCAGACCCTTCTAGAGCCCCTCAGGACATTTCTAAAGGCACCCAGACCCTTCTAATGCCACTCAGGTCCTTTCTAAAGGCCGCGAGACCCTTATAATCCCCCTGAGCGCCTTTAAAAAGGCCCCCAGACCCTTCTGGACCCCCTCAGGACGCTTCTAATAGCCCCCAGACCCTTCTAGAGCCCCTCAGGGCCTTTCTAAAGGCCTCCACACCCTTCTAATGACCCTCAAGACCCATGTAAAGGTCCCCAGACCCTTCTAGATTGCCTCAGGACCCATCTAAAAGCCCCCAGACCCTTCTAATGCCTTTCAGGACCCTTATGAAGGCCACAAGACCCTTCTAATGTCCCTCAGGACCTTTCTAAAGGCCCTCAGACCCTTCTAATGCCCCTCAGGGCATTTATAAAGGTTCCCAGACCATTCTAGAGCCCGTCAGGACCCTTATAAAGGCCCCCAGACCATTCAAGAGCCCCTCAGGACACTGCTAAAGGCCCGCAGACCATTCTAATGCCCGTCAGGGCCTTTCTAAAGGTCCCCAGACCCTTCTACTGTCACTCAGGAGCATTCTAAAGGCCCCCAGACCATTCTAATGCCCCACAGGGCCTTTCTAAAGTTCCCCAGAGCTTTCTAGAGCCCCTGAAGACCCTTCTAAAGGCCCCCAGACCCTTCTAATGCCCCTCAGGGCCTTTCTAAAGTACCCCAGACACTTCTAGAACCTCTCAGGGCCTTTCTATATGACCCCAGGCCGGTCTAATGCAACTCAGGGCCTTTCTAAATGCCGCGAGACCCTTATAATCCCCCTGAGGGCCTTTAAAAAGGCCCCCAGACCCTTCTGGACCCCCTCAGGACGCTTCTAATAGCCCCCAGACCCTTCTAGAGCCCCTCAGGGTCTTTCTAAAGGCCTCCACACCCTTCTAATGACCCTCAAGACCCATGTAAAGGCCCCCAGACCCTTCTAGATTGCCTCAGGACCCATCTAAAAGCCCCCAGACCCTTCTAATGCCTTTCAGGGCCTTTCTAAAGGCCTCCACACCCTTCTAATGACCCTCAAGACCCATGTAAATGCCCCCAGACCCTTCTAGATTGCCTCTGGACGCTTCTAAAAGACCCCAGACCCTTCTAATTCCTTTCAGGGCCTTTCTAAAGGCCTCCACACCCTTCTAATGACCCTCAAGACCCATGTAAAGGCCCCCAGACCCTTCTAGATTGCCTCAGGACCCATCTAAAAGCCCCCAGACCCTTCTAATGCCTTTCAGGACCCTTATGAAGGCCACAAGACCCTTCTAATGCGCCTCAGGACCTTTCTAAAGGCCCTCAGACCCTTCTAGTGCCCCTCAGGGCATTTATAAAGGTTCCCAGACCCTTCTAGAGCCTGTCAGGACCCTTATAAAGGCCCCCAGACCATTCTAGAGCACCTCAGGACACTTCTAAAGGCCCGCAGACCATTCTAATGCCCGTCCGGGCCTTTCTAAAGGTCCCAAGAACGTTCTATTGCCCCTCAGGAGCATTCTAAAGGCCCCCAGACCCTTCTAATGCCCCTCAGGACATTTCTAAAGGCCCCCAGACCCTTCTAGAGCCCCTCAGGACATTTCTAAAGGCACCCAGAGCCTTCTAATGCCACTGAAGGACTTTCTAAAGGCCGCGAGACCCTTATAATCCCCCTGAGGGCCTTTAAAAAGGACCCCAGACCCTTCTGGACCCCCTCAGGACGCTTCTAATAGCCCCTAGACCATTCTAGAGCCCCTCAGGGCCTTTCTAAAGGCCTCCACACCCTTCTAATGACCCTCAAGACCCATATAAAGGCCTCTAGACCCTTCTGAAATTGCCTCAGGACCCATCTAAAAGACCCCAGACCCTTCTAATGCCTTTCAGGACCATTATGAAGGCAACAAGACCCTTCTAATGCCCCTCAGGACCTTTCTAAAGGCCCTCAGATCCTTCTAATGCCCCTCAGGGCCCTTCTAAAGGACCCCAGACCCTTCTAATGCCCCTCAGGGCCTTTCTAAAGTACCCCAGACACTTCTAGAACCTCTCAGGGCCTTTCTATATGACCCCAGACCCTTCTAATGCCACTCAGGGCTTATCTAAAGTCCCCCATACCCTTCTAATGCCCCTCAGGACATTTCTAAAGGCCCCCAGACCCTTCTAGAGCCCCTCAGGACATTTCTAAAGGCACCCAGACCCTTCTAATGCCACTCAGGGCCTTTCTAAAGGCCGCGAGACCCTTATAATCACCCTGAGGGCGTTTAAAAAGGCCCCCAGACCCTTCTGGACCCCCTCAGGACGATTTTAATAGCCCCCAGACCCTTCTAATGCATTTCAGGGCATTTCTAAAGGCATCCACACCCTTCTAATGACCCTCAAGACCCATGAAAAGGCTCCCAGACCCTTCTAGATTTCGTCAGGGCCCATCTAAAAGCCCCCAGACCCTTCTAATGCCTTTCAGGACCCTTATGAAGGCCACAAGACCCTTCTAATGCCCCTCAGGACCTTTCTAAAGGCCCTCAGACCCTTCTAATGCCCCTCAGGGCATTTATAAAGGTTTCCAGACCCTTCTAGAGCCTGTCAGGACCCTTATAAAGGCCCCCAGACCATTCTAGTGCACCTCAGAACACTTCTAAAGGCCCGCAGACCATTCTAATGCCCGTCAGGACCTTTCTAAAGGTCCCCAGACCCTTCTACTGCCCCTCAGGAGCATTCTAAAGGCCCCCAGACCCTTCTAATGCCCCACAGGGCCTTTCTAAAGGTCCCCAGACCCTTCTAGAGCCCCTGAAGACCCTTCTAAAGGCCCCCAGACCCTTATAGAGCCCCTCAGGACCCTTCTAAAGTCCCCCAGACCCTGTTAATTCCCCTCAGGGCTTTTATAAGGGTACCCAGACCCTTCAAATGCCCCTCAGGACATTTCTAAAGGCCCCCAGAACCTTCTAGAGCCCCTGAGTACATTTCTAAAGGCACCCAGACCCTTCTAGATTGCCTCAGGACCCATCTAAAAGCTCCCAGACCCTTCTAATGCCTTTCAGGGCCTTTCTAAAGGCCTCCACACCCTTCTAATGACCCTCAAGACCCATGTAAAGGCCTCTAGACCCTTCTAGATTGCCTCAGGACCCATCTAAAAGCCCCCAGACGCTTCTAATGCCTTTCAGGACCCTTATGAAGGCCACAAGACCCTTCTAATGCGCCTCAGGACCATTGTAAAGGCCCCCAGACCCTTCTAATGCCCCTCAGGGGCTTTCTAAAGTACCCCAGACACTTCTAGAACCTCTCAGGGCCTTTCTATATGACCCCAGACCCTTGTAATGCCCAACAGGGCTTTTCTAAAGGCCCCCATACCCTTCTAATGCCCCTCAGGGCATTTCTAAAGGCCCCCAGACCCTTCTAGAGCCCCTCAGGACATTTCTAAAGGCACCCAGACCCTTCTAATGCCACTCAGGGCCTTTCTAAAGGCCGCGAGACCCTTATAATCCCCCTGAGCGCCTTTAAAAAGGCCCCCAGACCCTTCTGGACCCCCTCAGGACGCTTCTAATAGCCCCCAGACCCTTCTAGAGCCCCTCAGGGCCTTTCTAAAGGCCTCCACACCCTTCTAATGACCCTCAAGACCCATGTAAAGGTCCCCAGACCCTTCTAGATTGCCTCAGGACCCATCTAAAAGCCCCCAGACCCTTCTAATGCCTTTCAGGACCCTTATGAAGGCCACAAGACCCTTCTAATGTCCCTCAGGACCTTTCTAAAGGCCCTCAGACCCTTCTAATGCCCCTCAGGGCATTTATAAAGGTTCCCAGACCATTCTAGAGCCCGTCAGGACCCTTATAAAGGCCCCCAGACCATTCTAGAGCCCCTCAGGACACTGCTAAAGGCCCGCAGACCATTCTAATGCCCGTCAGGGCCTTTCTAAAGGTCCCCAGACCCTTCTACTGTCACTCAGGAGCATTCTAAAGGCCCCCAGACCATTCTAATGCCCCACAGGGCCTTTCTAAAGTTCCCCAGAGCTTTCTAGAGCCCCTGAAGACCCTTCTAAAGGCCCCCAGACCCTTCTAATGCCCCTCAGGGCCTTTCTAAAGTACCCCAGACACTTCTAGAACCTCTCAGGGCCTTTCTATATGACCCCAGACCCGTCTAATGCAACTCAGGGCCTTTCTAAAGGCCGCGAGACCCTTATAATCCCCCTGAGGGCCTTTAAAAAGGCCCCCAGACCCTTCTAGACCCCCTCAGGACGCTTCTAATAGCCCCCAGACCCTTCTAGAGCCCCTCAGGGTCTTTCTAAAGGCCTCCACACCCTTCTAATGACCCTCAAGACCCATGTAAAGGCCCCCAGACCCTTCTAGATTGCCTCAGGACCCATCTAAAAGCCCCCAGACCCTTCTAATGCCTTTCAGGGCCTTTCTAAAGGCCTCCACACCCTTCTAATGACCCTCAAGACCCATGTAAATGCCCCCAGACCCTTCTAGATTGCCTCTGGACGCTTCTAAAAGCCCCCAGACCCTTCTAATTCCTTTCAGGGCCTTTCTAAATGCCTCCACACCCTTCTAATGACCCTCAAGACCCATGTAAAGGCCCCCAGACCCTTCTAGATTGCCTCAGGACCCATCTAAAAGCCCCCAGACCCTTCTAATGCCTTTCAGGACCCTTATGAAGGCCACAAGACCCTTCTAATTCCCCTCAGGACCTTTCTAAAGGCCCTCAGACCCTTCCAGTGCCCCTCAGGGCATTTATAAAGGTTCCCAGACCCTTCTAGAGCCTGTCAGGACCCTTATAAAGGCCCCCAGACCATTCTAGAGCACCTCAGGACACTTCTAAAGGCCCGCAGACCATTCTAATGCCCGTCAGGGCCTTTCTAAAGGTCCCAAGACCGTTCTATTGCCCCTCAGGAGCATTCTAAAGGCCCCCAGACCCTTCTAGAGCCCCTCAGGACATTTCTAAAGGCACCCAGACCCTTCTAATGCCACTCAGGGCCTTTCTAAAGGCCGCGAGACCCTTATAATCACCCTGAGGGCGTTTAAAAAGGCCCCCAGACCCTTCTGGACCCCCTCAGGACGATTTTAATAGCCCCCAGACCCTTCTAATGCATTTCAGGGCATTTCTAAAGGCATCCACACCCTTCTAATGACCCTCAAGACCCATGAAAAGGCTCCCAGACCCTTCTAGATTTCGTCAGGGCCCATCTAAAAGCCCCCAGACCCTTCTAATGCCTTTCAGGACCCTTATGAAGGCCACAAGACCCTTCTAATGCCCCTCAGGACCTTTCTAAAGGCCCTCAGACCCTTCTAATGCCCCTCAGGGCATTTATAAAGGTTTCCAGACCCTTCTAGAGCCTGTCAGGACCCTTATAAAGGCCCCCAGACCATTCTAGTGCACCTCAGAACACTTCTAAAGGCCCGCAGACCATTCTAATGCCCGTCAGGACCTTTCTAAAGGTCCCCAGACCCTTCTACTGCCCCTCAGGAGCATTCTAAAGGCCCCCAGACCCTTCTAATGCCCCACAGGGCCTTTCTAAAGGTCCCCAGACCCTTCTAGAGCCCCTGAAGACCCTTCTAAAGGCCACCAGACCCTTATAGAGCCCCTCAGGACCCTTCTAAAGTCCCCCAGACCCTGTTAATTCCCCTCAGGGCTTTTATAAGGGTACCCAGACCCTTCAAATGCCCCTCAGGACATTTCTAAAGGCCCCCAGAACCTTCTAGAGCCCCTGAGTACATTTCTAAAGGCACCCAGACCCTTCTAGATTGCCTCAGGACCCATCTAAAAGCTCCCAGACCCTTCTAATGCCTTTCAGGGCCTTTCTAAAGGCCTCCACACCCTTCTAATGACCCTCAAGACCCATGTAAAGGCCTCTAGACCCTTCTAGATTGCCTCAGGACCCATCTAAAAGCCCCCAGACGCTTCTAATGCCTTTCAGGACCCTTATGAAGGCCACAAGACCCTTCTAATGCGCCTCAGGACCATTGTAAAGGCCCCCAGACCCTTCTAATGCCCCTCAGGGGCTTTCTAAAGTACCCCAGACACTTCTAGAACCTCTCAGGGCCTTTCTATATGACCCCAGACCCTTGTAATGCCCAACAGGGCTTTTCTAAAGGCCCCCATACCCTTCTAATGCCCCTCAGGGCATTTCTAAAGGCCCCCAGACCCTTCTAGAGCCCCTCAGGACATTTCTAAAGGCACCCAGACCCTTCTAATGCCACTCAGGGCCTTTCTAAAGGCCGCGAGACCCTTATAATCCCCCTGAGCGCCTTTAAAAAGGCCCCCAGACCCTTCTGGACCCCCTCAGGACGCTTCTAATAGCCCCCAGACCCTTCTAGAGCCCCTCAGGGCCTTTCTAAAGGCCTCCACACCCTTCTAATGACCCTCAAGACCCATGTAAAGGTCCCCAGACCCTTCTAGATTGCCTCAGGACCCATCTAAAAGCCCCCAGACCCTTCTAATGCCTTTCAGGACCCTTATGAAGGCCACAAGACCCTTCTAATGTCCCTCAGGACCTTTCTAAAGGCCCTCAGACCCTTCTAATGCCCCTCAGGGCATTTATAAAGGTTCCCAGACCATTCTAGAGCCCGTCAGGACCCTTATAAAGGCCCCCAGACCATTCTAGAGCCCCTCAGGACACTGCTAAAGGCCCGCAGACCATTCTAATGCCCGTCAGGGCCTTTCTAAAGGTCCCCAGACCCTTCTACTGTCACTCAGGAGCATTCTAAAGGCCCCCAGACCATTCTAATGCCCCACAGGGCCTTTCTAAAGTTCCCCAGAGCTTTCTAGAGCCCCTGAAGACCCTTCTAAAGGCCCCCAGACCCTTCTAATGCCCCTCAGGGCCTTTCTAAAGTACCCCAGACACTTCTAGAACCTCTCAGGGCCTTTCTATATGACCCCAGACCCGTCTAATGCAACTCAGGGCCTTTCTAAAGGCCGCGAGACCCTTATAATCCCCCTGAGGGCCTTTAAAAAGGCCCCCAGACCCTTCTAGACCCCCTCAGGACGCTTCTAATAGCCCCCAGACCCTTCTAGAGCCCCTCAGGGTCTTTCTAAAGGCCTCCACACCCTTCTAATGACCCTCAAGACCCATGTAAAGGCCCCCAGACCCTTCTAGATTGCCTCAGGACCCATCTAAAAGCCCCCAGACCCTTCTAATGCCTTTCAGGGCCTTTCTAAAGGCCTCCACACCCTTCTAATGACCCTCAAGACCCATGTAAATGCCCCCAGACCCTTCTAGATTGCCTCTGGACGCTTCTAAAAGCCCCCAGACCCTTCTAATTCCTTTCAGGGCCTTTCTAAATGCCTCCACACCCTTCTAATGACCCTCAAGACCCATGTAAAGGCCCCCAGACCCTTCTAGATTGCCTCAGGACCCATCTAAAAGCCCCCAGACCCTTCTAATGCCTTTCAGGACCCTTATGAAGGCCACAAGACCCTTCTAATTCCCCTCAGGACCTTTCTAAAGGCCCTCAGACCCTTCCAGTGCCCCTCAGGGCATTTATAAAGGTTCCCAGACCCTTCTAGAGCCTGTCAGGACCCTTATAAAGGCCCCCAGACCATTCTAGAGCACCTCAGGACACTTCTAAAGGCCCGCAGACCATTCTAATGCCCGTCAGGGCCTTTCTAAAGGTCCCAAGACCGTTCTATTGCCCCTCAGGAGCATTCTAAAGGCCCCAGACCCTTCTAATGCCCCTCAGGACATTTCTAAAGGCCCCCAGACCCTTCTAGAGGCCCTCAGGACATTTCTAAAGGCACCCAGACCCTTCTAATGCCACTCAAGACCTTTCTAAAGGCCGCGAGACCCTTATAATCCCCCTGAGGGCCTTTAAAAAGGCCCCCAGACCCTTCTGGACCCACTCAGGACGCTTCAAATAGCCCCCAGACCATTCTAGAGCCCCTCAGGGCCTTTCTAAAGGCCTCCACACCCTTCTAATGACCCTCAAGACCCATGTAAAGGCCTCTAGACCCTTCTAGATTGCCTCAGGACCCATCTAAAAGCCCCCAGACCCTTCTAATGCCTTTCAGGACCCTTATGAAGGCCACAAGACCCTTCTAATGCCCCTCAGGACCTTTCTAAAGGCCCTCAGATCCTTCTAATGCCCCTCAGGGCCCTTCTAAAGGACTTTATAAAGGTTCCCAGACCCTTCTAGAGCCCGTCAGGACCCTTATAAAGGACCCCAGACCCTTCTAGTGCACCTCAGAACACTTCTAAAGGCCCGCAGACCATTCTAATGCCCGTCAGGACCTTTCTAAAGGTCCCCAGACCCTTCTACTGCCCCTCAGGAGCATTCTAAAGGCCCCCAGACCCTTCTAATGCCCCACAGGGCCTTTCTAAAGGTCCCCAGACCCTTCTAGAGCCCCTGAAGACCCTTCTAAAGGCCCCCAGACCCTTATAGAGCCCCTCAGGACCCTTCTAAAGTCCCCCAGACCCTGTTAATTCCCCTCAGGGCTGTTATAAGGGCACCCAGACCCTTCTAATGCCTTTCAGGACATTTCTAAAGGCCCCCAGAACCTTCTAGAGCACCTGAGGACATTTCTAAAGGCACCCAGACCCTTGTAATGCCACTCAGGGCCTTTCTAAAGGCCGCGGGACCCTTATAATCCCCCTGAGGGCCTTTAAAAAGGCCCCCAGACCCTTCTGGACCCCCTCAGGATGCTTCTAATCGCCCCCAGACCCTTCTAGAGCACCTCAGGGCCTTTCTAAAGGCCTCCACACCCTTCTAATGACCCTCAAGACCCATGTAAAGGCCCCCAGACCCTTCTAGATTGCCTCAGGACCCATCTAAAAGCCCCCAGACCCGTCTAATGCCTTTCAGGGCCTTTCTAAAGGCCTCCACACCCTTCTAATGACCCTCAAGACCCATGTAAAGGCCTCTAGACCCTTCTAGATTGCCTCAGGACCCATCTAAAAGCCCCCAGACCATTCTAATGCCTTTCAGGACCCTTATGAAGGCCACAAGACCCTTCTAATGCCCCTCAGGACATTTCTAAAGGCCCTCAGACCCTTCTAATGCCCCTCAGGGCATTTATAAAGGTTCCCAGACCCTTCTAGAACCCTTCAGGACCCTTATAAAGGCCCCCAGACCATTCTAGAGCCCCTCAGGACACTTCTAAAGGCCTGCAGACCATTCTAATGCCCGTCAGGTCCTTTCTAAAGGTCCCCAGACCCTTGTACTGCCCCTCAGGAGAATTCTAAAGAACCCCAGACCCTTCAAATGCCTCACAGGGCCTTTCTAAAGGTCCCTAGACCCTTCTAGAGCCCCTGAAGACCCTTCTAAATGCACCCAGATCCTTCTACTGCCTCTCAGGGCATTTATAAAGGTTCCCAGACCCTTCTAGAGCCCTTCAGGACCCTTATAAATGCACCCAGACCATTCTAATGCCACTCAGGGCCATTCTAAAGGCCGCGAGACCCTTATAATACCCTGAGGGCCTTTAAAAAGGCCCCCAGACCATTCTGGACCCCCTCAGGACGCTTCTAATAGCCCCCAGACCCTTCTAGAGCCACTCAGGGCCTTTCTAAAGGCCTCCACACCCTTCTAATGACCCTCAAGACCCATGTAAAGGCCTCTAGACCCTTCTAGATTGCCTCAGGACCCATCTAAAAGCCCCCAGAGCCTTCTAATGCCTTTCAGGACCCTTATGAAGGCCACAAGACCATTCTAATGCCCCTCAGGACATTTCTAAAGGCCCTCAGACCCTTCTAATGCCCCTCAGGGCCCTTCTAAAGGCCCCCAGACCCTTCTAATGCCACTCAGGGCCTTTCTAAATACCCCAGACACTTCTAGAACCTCTCAGGGCCTTTCTATATGACCCCAGACCCTTGTAATGCCCCTCAGGGCTTTTCTAAAGGCCCCCATACCCTTCTAATGCCCCTCAGGACATTTCTAAAGGCCCCCAGACCCTTCTAGAGCCCCTCAGGACATTTCTAAAGGCACCCAGACCCTTGTAATGCCCCTCAGGGCCTTTCTAAAGGCCCCCAGACCCTTCTAGAGCCCCTCAGGACATTTCTAAAGGCACCCAGACCCTTCTAATGCCACTCAGGGCCTTTCTAAAGGCCGCGAGAGCCTTATAATCACCCTGAGGGCCTTTAAAAAGGCCCCCAGACCCTTCTGGACCCCCTCAGGACGATTCTAATAGCCCCCAGACCCTTCTAATGCCTTTCAGGGCCTTTCTAAAGGCCTCGACACCCTTCTAATGACCCTCAAGACCCATGTAAAGGCCCCCAGACCCTTCTAGATTGCCTCAGGACCCATCTAAAAGCCCCCAGACCCTTCTAATGCCTTTCAGGACCCTTATGAAGGCCACAAGACCCTTCTAATGCCCCTCAGGACCTTTCTAAAGGCCCTCAGACCAATCTAGTGCCCCTCAGGGCATTTATAAAGGTTTCCAGACCCTTCTAGAGCCTGTCAGGACCCTTATAAAGGCCCCCAGACTATTCTAGAGCACTTCAGGACACTTCTAAAGGCCCGCAGACCATTCTAATGCCCGTCAGGGCCTTTCTAAAGGTCCCAAGACCGTTCTACTGCCCCTCAGGAGCATTCTAAAGGCCCCCAGACCCTTCTAATGCCCCTCAGGACATTTCTAAAGGCCCCCAGACCCTTCTAGAGCCCCTCAGGACATTTCTAAAGGCACCCAGAGCCTTCTAATGCCACTCAAGGACTTTCTAAAGGCCGCGAGACCCTTATAATCCCCCTGAGGGCCTTTAAAAAGGCCCCCAGACCCTTCTGGACCCCCTCAGGACGCTTCTAATAGCCCCCAGACCATTCTAGAGCCCCTCAGGGCCTTTCTAAAGGCCTCCACACCCTTCTAATGACCCTCAAGACCCATGTAAAGGCCTCTAGACCCTTCTGAAATTGCCTCAGGACCCATCTAAAAGCCCCCAGACCCTTCTAATGCCTTTCAGGACCATTATGAAGGAAACAAGACCCTTCTAATGCCCCTCAGGACCTTTCTAAAGGCCCTCAGATCCTTCTAATGCCCCTCAGGGCCCTTCTAAAGGACCCCAGACCCTTCTAATGCCCCTCAGGGCCTTTCTAAAGTACCCCAGACATATCTAGAACCTCTCAGGGCCTTTCTATATGACCCCAGACCCTTCTAATGCCACTCAGGGCTTATCTAAAGTCCCCCATACCTTTCTAATGCCCCTCAGGACATTTCTAAAGGCCCCCAGACCCTTCTAGAGCCCCTCAGGACATTTCTAAAGGCACCCAGACCCTTCTAATGCCACTCAGGGCCTTTCTAAAGGCCGCGAGACCCTTATAATCACCCTGAGGGCGTTTAAAAAGGCCCCCAGACCCTTCTGGACCCCCTCAGGACGATTTTAATAGCCCCCAGACCCTTCTAATGCCTTTCAGGGCCTTTCTAAAGGCCTCCACACCCTTCTAATGGCCCTCAAGACCCATGTAAAGGCTCCCAGACCCTTCTAGATTGCGTCAGGGCCCATCTAAAAGCCCCAAGACCCTTCTAATGCCTTTCAGGACCCTTATGAAGGCCACAAGACCCTTCTAATGCCCCTCAGGACCTTTCTAAAGGCCCTCAGACCCTTCTAGTGCCCCTCAGGGCATTTATAAAGGTTCCCAGACCCTTCTAGAGCCTGTCAGGACCCTTATAAAGGCCCCCAGACCATTCTAGTGCACCTCAGAACACTTCTAAAGGCCCGCAGACCATTCTAATGCCAGTCAGGACCTTTCTAAAGGTCCCCAGACCCTTCTACTGCCCCTCAGGAGCATTCTAAAGGCCCCCAGACCCTTCTAATGCCCCACAGGGCCTTTCTAAAGGTCCCCAGACCCTTCTAGAGCCCCTGAAGACCCTTCTAAAGGCCCCCAGACCCTTATAGAGCCCCTCAGGACCCTTCTAAAGTCCCCCAGACCCTGTTAATTCCCCTCAGGGCTTATATAAGGGCACCCAGACCCTTCTAATGCCCCTCAGGACATTTCTAAAGGCCCCCAGAACCTTCTAGAGCCCCTGAGTACATTTCTAAAGGCACCCAGACCCTTCTAGATTGCCTCAGTACCCATCTAAAAGCTACCAGACCCTTCTAATGCCTTTCAGGGCCTTTCTAAAGGCCTCCACACCCTTCTAATGACCCTCAAGACCCATGTAAAGGCATCTAGACCCTTCTAGATTGCCTCAGGACCCATCTAAAAGCCCCCAGACCCTTCTAATGCCTTTCAGGACCCTTATGAAGGCCACAAGACCCTTCTAATGCGCCTCAGGACCATTGTAAAGGCCCCCAGACCCTTCTAATGCCCCTCAGGGGCTTTCTAAAGTACCCCAGACACTTCTAGAACCTCTCAGGACCTTTCTATATGACCCCAGACCCTTGTAATGCCCAACAGGGCTTTTCTAAAGGCCCCCATACCCTTCTAATGCCCCTCAGGACATTTCTAAAGGCCCCCAGACCCTTCTAGAGCCCCTCAGGACATTTCTAAAGGCACCCAGACCCTTGTAATGCCCCTCAGGGCCTTTCTAAAGGCCCCCAGACCCTTCTAGAGACCCTCAGGACATTTCTAAAGGCGCCCAGACCCTTCTAATGCCACTCAGGGCCTTTCTAAAGGCCGCGAGACCCTTATAATCACCCTGAGGGCCTTTAAAAAGGCCCCCAGACCCTTCTGGACCCCCTCAGGACGCTTCTAATAGCCCCCAGACTCTTCTAATGCCTTTCAGGGCCTTTCTAAAGGCCTCCACACCCTTCTAATTACCGTCAAGACCCATGTAAAGGCCCCCAGACCCTTCTAGATTGCCTCTGGACGATTCTAAAAGCCCCCAGACCCTTCTAGAGCCCCTCAGGGCCTTTCTAAAGGCCTCCACACCCTTCTAATGACCCTCAAGACCCATGTAAAGGCCCCCAGACCCTTCTAGATTGCCTCAGGACCCATCTAAAAGCCCCCAGACCCTTCTAATGCCTTTCAGGACCCTTATGAAGGCCACAAGACCCTTCTAATGCCCCTCAGGACCTTTCTAAAGGCCCTCAGACCCATCTAGTGCCCCTCAGGGCATTTATAAAGGTTTCCAGACCCTTCTAGAGCCTGTCAGGACCCTTATAAAGGCCCCCAGACCATTCTAGAGCACCTCAGGACACTTCTAAAGGCCCGCAGACCATTCTAATGCCCGTCAGGGCCTTTCTAAAGGTCCCAAGACCGTTCTACTGCCCCTCAGGAGCATTCTAAAGGCCCCCAGACCCTTCTAGAGCCCCTCAGGACATTTCTAAAGGCACCCAGACCCTTATAATGCCACTCAGGGCCTTTCTAAAGGCCGCGAGACCCTTATAATCCCCCTGAGGGCCTTTAAAAAGGCCCCCAGACCCTTCTGGACCCCTTCAGGACGCTTCTAATAGCCCCCAGACCTTTCTAGAGCCCCTCAGGGCCTTTCTAAAGGCCTCCACACCCTTCTAATGACCCTCAAGACCCATGTAAAGGCCCCCAGACCCTTCTAGATTGCCTCAGGACCCATCTAAAAGCCCCCAGACCCGTCTAATGCCTTTCAGGGCCTTTCTAAAGGCCTCCACACCCTTCTAATGACCCTCAAGACCCATGTAAAGGCCTCTAGACCCTTCTAGATTGCCTCAGGACCCATCTAAAAGCCCCCAGACCCTTCTAATGCCTTTCAGGACCCTTATGAAGGCCACAAGACCCTTCTAATGCGCCTCAGGACCATTGTAAAGGCTCCCAGACCCTTCTAATGCCCCTCAGGGGCTTTCTAAAGTACCCCAGACACTTCTAGAACCTCTCAGGACCTTTCTATATGACCCCAGACCCTTGTAATGCCCAACAGGGCTTTTCTAAAGGCCCCCATACCCTTCTAATGCCCCTCAGGACATTTCTAAAGGCCCCCAGACCCTTCTAGAGCCCCTCAGGACATTTCTAAAGGCACCCAGACCCTTGTAATGCCCCTCAGGGCCTTTCTAAAGGCCCCCAGACCCTTCTAGAGACCCTCAGGACATTTCTAAAGGCGCCCAGACCCTTCTAATGCCACTCAGGGCCTTTCTAAAAGCCGCGAGACCCTTATAATCACCCTGAGGGCCTTTAAAAAGGCCCCCAGACCCTTCTGGACCCCCTCAGGACGCTTCTAATAGCCCCCAGACTCTTCTAATGCCTTTCAGGGCCTTTCTAAAGGCCTCCACACCCTTCTAATTACCGTCAAGACCCATGTAAAGGCCCCCAGACCCTTCTAGATTGCCTCTGGACGATTCTAAAAGCCCCCAGACCCTTCTAGAGCCCCTCAGGGCCTTTCTAAAGGCCTCCACACCCTTCTAATGACCCTCAAGACCCATGTAAAGGCCCCCAGACCCTTCTAGATTGCCTCAGGACCCATCTAAAAGCCCCCAGACCCTTCTAATGCCTTTCAGGACCCTTATGAAGGCCACAAGACCCTTCTAATGCCCCTCAGGACCTTTCTAAAGGCCCTCAGACCCATCTAGTGCCCCTCAGGGCATTTATAAAGGCCCCCAGACCATTCTAGAGCCCGTCAGGACCCTTATAAAGGCCCCCAGACCATTCTAGAGCACCTCAGGACACTTCTAAAGGCCCGCAGACCATTCTAATGCCCCTCAGGGCCTTTCTAAAGGTCCCAAGACCGTTCTACTGCCCCTCAGGAGCATTCTAAAGGCCCCCAGACCCTTCTAGAGCCCCTCAGGACATTTCTAAAGGCACCCAGACCCTTATAATGCCACTCAGGGCCTTTCTAAAGGCCGCGAGACCCTTATAATCCCCCTGAGGGCCTTTAAAAAGGCCCCCAGACCCTTCTGGACCCCTTCAGGACGCTTCTAATAGCCCCCAGACCTTTCTAGAGCCCCTCAGGGCCTTTCTAAAGGCCTCCACACCCTTCTAATGACCCTCAAGACCCATGTAAAGGCCTCTAGACCCTTCTAGATTGCCTCAGGACCCATCTAAAAGCCCCCAGACCCTTCTAATGCCTTTCAGGACCCTTATGAAGGCCACAAGACCCTTCTAATGCCCCTCAGGACATTTCTAAAGGCCCTCAGACCCTTCTAATGCCCCTCAGGGCATTTATAAAGGTTCCCAGACCCTTCTAGAGCCCTTCAGGACCCTTATAAAGGCCCCCAGACCATTCTAGAGCCCCTCAGGACATTCTAAAGGCCTGCAGAACATTCTAATGCCCGTCAGGTCCTTTCTAAAGGTCCCCAGACCCTTCTACTGCCCCTCAGGAGCATTCTAAAGAACCCCAGACCCTTCAAATGCCTCACAGGGCCTTTCTAAAGGTCCCTAGACCCTTCTAGAGCCCCTGAAGACCCTTCTAAATGCCCCCAGATCCTTCTACTGCCTCTCAGGGCATTTATAAAGGTTCCCAGACCCTTCTAGAGCCCTTCAGGACCCTTATAAAGGCACCCAGACCATTCTAATGCCACTCAGGGCATTTATAAAGGTTCCCAGACCCTTCTAGAGCCCTTCAGGACCCTTATAAAGGCACCCAGACCATTCTAATGCCACTCAGGGCCATTCTAAAGGCCGCGAGACCCTTATAATACCCTGAGGGCCATTAAAAAGGCCCCCAGACCCTTCTGGACCCCCTCAGGACGCTTCTAATAGCCCCCAGACCCTTCTAGAGCCACTCAGGGCCTTTCTAAAGGCCTCCACACCCTTCTAATGACCCTCAAGACCCATGTAAAGGCCTCTAGACCCTTCTAGATTGCCTCAGGACCCATCTAAAAGCCCCCAGACCCTTCTAATGCCTTTCAGGACCCTTATGAAGGCCACAAGACCATTCTAATGCCCCTCAGGACATTTCTAAAGGCCCTCAGACCCTTCTAATGCCCCTCAGGGCCCTTCTAAAGGCCCCCAGACCCTTCTAATGCCACTCAGGGCCTTTCTAAATACCCCAGACACTTCTAGAACCTCTCAGGGCCTTTCTATATGACCCCAGACCCTTGTAATGCCCCTCAGGGCTTTTCTAAAGGCCCCCATACCCTTCTAATGCCCCTCAGGACATTTCTAAAGGCCCCCAGACCCTTCTAGAGCCCCTCAGGACATTTCTAAAGGCACCCGGACCCTTGTAATGCCCCTCAGGGCCTTTCTAAAGGCCCCCAGACCCTTCTAGAGCCCCTCAGGACATTTCTAAAGGCACCCAGACCCTTCTAATGCCACTCAGGGCCTTTCTAAAGGCCGCGAGAGCCTTATAATCACCCTGAGGGCCTTTAAAAAGGCCCCCAGACCCTTCTGGACCCCCTCAGGACGCTTCTAATAGCCCCCAGACCCTTCTAATGCCTTTCAGGGCCTTTCTAAAGGCCTCGACACCCTTCTAATGACCCTCAAGACCCATGTAAAGGCCCCCAGACCCTTCTAGATTGCCTCAGGACCCATCTAAAAGCCCCCAGACCCTTCTAATGCCTTTCAGGACCCTTATGAAGGCCACAAGACCCTTCTAATGCCCCTCAGGACCTTTCTAAAGGCCCTCAGACCAATCTAGTGCCCCTCAGGGCATTTATAAAGGTTTCCAGACCCTTCTAGAGCCTGTCAGGACCCTTATAAAGGCCCCCAGACTATTCTAGAGCACTTCAGGACACTTCTAAAGGCCTGCAGACCATTCTAATGCCCGTCAGGGCCTTTCTAGAGGTCACAAGACCGTTCTACTGCCCCTCAGGAGCATTCTAAAGGCCCCCAGACCCTTCTAATGCCCCTCAGGACATTTCTAAAGGCCGCCAGACCCTTCTAGAGCCCCTCAGGACATTTCTAAAGGCACCCAGAGCCTTCTAATGCCACTCAAGGACTTTCTAAAGGCCGCGAGACCCTTATAATCCCCCTGAGGGCCTTTAAAAAGGCCCCCAGACCCTTCTGGACCCCCTCAGGACGCTTCTAATAGCCCCCAGACCATTCTAGAGCCCCTCAGGGCCTTTCTAAAGGCCTCCACACCCTTCTAATGACCCTCAAGACCCATGTAAAGGCCTCTAGACCCTTCTGAAATTGCCTCAGGACCCATCTAAAAGACCCCAGACCCTTCTAATGCCTTTCAGGACCATTATGAAGGAAACAAGACCCTTCTAATGTCCCTCAGGACATTTCTAAAGGCCCTCAGATCCTTCTAATGCCCCTCAGGGCCCTTCTAAAGGACCCCAGACCCTTCTAATGCCCCTCAGGGCCTTTCTAAAGTACCCCAGACACTTCTAGAACCTCTCAGGGCCTTTCTATATGACCCCAGACCCTTCTAATGCCACTCAGGGCTTATCTAAAGTCCCCCATACCTTTCTAATGCCCCTCAGGACATTTCTAAAGGCCCCCAGACCCTTCTAGAGCCCCTCAGGACATTTCTAAAGGCACCCAGACCCTTCTAATGCCACTCAGGGCCTTTCTAAAGGCCGCGAGACCCTTATAATCACCCTGAGGGCGTTTAAAAAGGCCCCCAGACCCTTCTGGACCCCCTCAGGACGATTTTAATAGCCCCCAGACCCTTCTAATGCCTTTCAGGGCCTTTCTAAAGGCCTCCACACCCTTCTAATGGCCCTCAAGACCCATGTAAAGGCTCCCAGACCCTTCTAGATTGCGTCAGGGCCCATCTAAAAGCCCCAAGACCCTTCTAATGCCTTTCAGGACCCTTATGAAGGCCACAAGACCCTTCTAATGCCCCTCAGGACCTTTCTAAAGGCCCTCAGACCCTTCTAGTGCCCCTCAGGGCATTTATAAAGGTTCCCAGACCCTTCTAGAACCTGTCAGGACCCTTATAAAGGCCCCCAGACCATTCTAGTGCACCTCAGAACACTTCTAAAGGCCCGCAGACCATTCTAATGCCAGTCAGGACCTTTCTAAAGGTCCCCAGACCCTTCTACTGCCCCTCAGGAGCATTCTAAAGGCCCCCAGACCCTTCTAATGCCCCACAGGGCCTTTCTAAAGGTCCCCAGACCCTTCTAGAGCCCCTGAAGACCCTTCTAAAGGCCCCCAGACCCTTATAGAGCCCCTCAGGACCCTTCTAAAGTCCCCCAGACCCTGTTAATTCCCCTCAGGGCTTATATAAGGGCACCCAGACCCTTCTAATGCCCCTCAGGACATTTCTAAAGGCCCCCAGAACCTTCTAGAGCCCCTGAGTACATTTCTAAAGGCACCCAGACCCTTCTAGATTGCCTCAGGACCCATCTAAAAGCTACCAGACCCTTCTAATGCCTTTCAGGGCCTTTCTAAAGGCCTCCACACCCTTCTAATGACCCTCAAGACCCATGTAAAGGCCTCTAGACCCTTCTAGATTGCCTCAGGACCCATCTAAAAGCCCCCAGACCCTTCTAATGCCTTTCAGGACCCTTATGAAGGCCACAAGACCCTTCTAATGCGCCTCAGGACCATTGTAAAGGCCCCCAGACCCTTCTAATGCCCCTCAGGGGCTTTCTAAAGTACCCCAGACACTTCTAGAACCTCTCAGGACCTTTCTATATGACCCCAGACCCTTGTAATGCCCAACAGGGCTTTTCTAAAGGCCCCCATACCCTTCTAATGCCCCTCAGGACATTTCTAAAGGCCCCCAGACCCTTCTAGAGCCCCTCAGGACATTTCTAAAGGCACCCAGACCCTTGTAATGCCCCTCAGGGCCTTTCTAAAGGCCCCCAGACCCTTCTAGAGACCCTCAGGACATTTCTAAAGGCGCCCAGACCCTTCTAATGCCACTCAGGGCCTTTCTAAAGGCCGCGAGACCCTTATAATCACCCTGAGGGCCTTTAAAAAGGCCCCCAGACCCTTCTGGACCCCCTCAGGACGCTTCTAATAGCCCCCAGACTCTTCTAATGCCTTTCAGGGCCTTTCTAAAGGCCTCCACACCCTTCTAATTACCGTCAAGACCCATGTAAAGGCCCCCAGACCCTTCTAGATTGCCTCTGGACGATTCTAAAAGCCCCCAGACCCTTCTCGAGCCCCTCAGGGCCTTTCTAAAGGCCTCCACACCCTTCTAATGACCCTCAAGACCCATGTAAAGGCCCCCAGACCCTTCTAGATTGCCTCAGGACCCATCTAAAAGCCCCCAGACCCTTCTAATGCCTTTCAGGACCCTTATGAAGGCCACAAGACCCTTCTAATGCCCCTCAGGACCTTTCTAAAGGCCCTCAGACCCATCTAGTGCCCCTCAGGGCATTTATAAAGGTTTCCAGACCCTTCTAGAGCCTGTCAGGACCCTTATAAAGGCCCCCAGACCATTCTAGAGCACCTCAGGACACTTCTAAAGGCCCGCAGACCATTCTAATGCCCGTCAGGGCCTTTCTAAAGGTCCCAAGACCGTTCTACTGCCCCTCAGGAGCATTCTAAAGGCCCCCAGACCCTTCTAGAGCCCCTCAGGACATTTCTAAAGGCACCCAGACCCTTATAATGCCACTCAGGGCCTTTCTAAAGGCCGCGAGACCCTTATAATCCCCCTGAGGGCCTTTAAAAAGGCCCCCAGACCATTCTGGACCCCTTCAGGACGCTTCTAATAGCCCCCAGACCTTTCTAGAGCCCCTCAGGGCCTTTCTAAAGGCCTCCACACCCTTCTAATGACCCTCAAGACCCATGTAAAGGCCCCCAGACCCATCTAGATTGCCTCAGGACCCATCTAAAAGCCCCCAGACCCGTCTAATGCCTTTCAGGGCCTTTCTAAAGGCCTCCACACCCTTCTAATGACCCTCAAGACCCATGTAAAGGCCTCTAGACCCTTCTGAAATTGCCTCAGGACCCATCTAAAAGACTCCAGACCCTTCTAATGCCTTTCAGGACCATTATGAATGCAACAAGACCATTCTAATGCCCCTCAGGACCTTTCTAAAGGCCCTCAGATCCTTCTAATGCCCCTCAGGGCCCTTCTAAAGGAACCCAGACCCTTCTAATGCCCCTCAGGGCCTTTCTAAAGTACCCCAGACACTTCTAGAACCTCTCAGGGCCTTTCTATGTGACCCCAGACCCTTCTAATGCCACTCAGGGCTTATCTAAAGTCCCCCATACCCTTCTAATGCCCCTCAGGACATTTCTAAAGGCCCCCAGACCCTTCTAGAGCCCCTCAGGACATTTCTAAAGGCACCCAGACCCTTCTAATGCCACTCAGGGCCTTTCTAAAGGCCGCGAGACCCTTATAATCCCCCTGAGCGCCTTTAAAAAGGCCCCCAGACCCTTCTGGACCCCCTCAGGACGCTTCTAATAGCCCCCAGACCCTTCTAGAGCCCCTCAGGGCCTTTCTAAAGGCCTCCACACCCTTCTAATGACCCTCAAGACCCATGTAAAGGCCCCCAGACCCTACTAGATTGCCTCAGGACCCATCTAAAAGCCCCCAGACCCTTCTAATGCCTTTCAGGAACCTTATGAAGGCCACAAGACCCTTCTAATGCCCCTCAGGACCTTTCTAAAGGCCCTCAGACCCTTCTAATGCCCCTCAGGGCATTTATAAAGGTTCCCAGACCATTCTAGAGCCCGTCAGGACCCTTATAAAGGCCCCCAGACCATTCTAGAGCCCCTCAGGACACTGCTAAAGGCCCGCAGACCATTCTAATGCCCCACAGGGCCTTTCTAAAGTTCCCCAGAGCCTTCTAGAGCCCCTGAAGACCCTTCTAAAGGCCCCCAGACCCTTCTAATGCCTCTCAGGGCCTTTCTAAAGTGCCCCAGACACTTCTAGAACCTCTCAGGGCCTTTCTATATGACCCCAGACCCGTCTAATGCAACTCAGGGCCTTTCTAAAGGCCGCGAGACCCTTATAATCCCCCTGAGGGCCTTTAAAAAGGCCCCCAGACCCTTCTGGACCCCCTCAGGACTCTTCTAATAGCCCCCAGACCCTTCTAGAGCCCCTCAGGGTCTTTCTAAAGGCCTCCACACCCTTCTAATGACCCTCAAGACCCATGTAAAGGCGCCCCAGACCCTTCTAGATTGCCTCAGGACCCATCTAAAAGCCCCCAGACCCTTCTAATGCCTTTCAGGGCCTTTCTAAAGGCCTCCACACCCTTCTAATGACCCTCAAGACCCATGTAAAGGCCCCCAGACCCTTCTAGATTGCCTCAGGACCCATCTAAAAGCCCCCAGACCCTTCTAATGCCTTTCAGGACCCTTATGAAGGCCACAAGACCCTTCTAATGCCCCTCAGGACCTTTCTAAAGGACCTCAGACCATTCTAGTGCCCCTCAGGGCATTTATAAAGGTTCCCAGACCTTTCTAGAGCCTGTCAGGACCCTTATAAATGCCCCCAGACCATTCTAGTGCACCTCAGAACACTTCTAAAGGCCCGCAGACCATTCTAATTCCTGTCAGGACCTTTATAAAGGTCCCCAGACCCTTCTACTGCCCCTCAGGAGCATTCTAAAGGACCCCAGACCCTTCTAATGCCCACCAGGGCCTTTCTAAAGGTCCCCAGACCCTTCTAGAGCCCCTGAAGACCCTTCTAAAGGCCCCGAGACCCTTATAGAGCCCCTCAGGACCCTTCTAAAGTCCCCCAGACCCTGTTAATTCCCCTCAGAGCTGTTATAAGGGCACCCAGACCCTTCTAATGCCCGTCAGGACATTTCTAAAGGCCCCCAGAACCTTCTACAGCCCCTGAGGACATTTCTAAAGGCACCCAGACCCTTGTAATGCCACTCAGGGCCTTTCTGAAGGCCGCGAGACCCTTATAATCCCCCTGAGGGCCTTTAAAAAGGCCCCCAGACCCTTCTGGACCCCCTCAGGACGCTTCTAATAGCCCCCAGACCCTTCTAGAGCCCCTCAGGGCCTTTCTAAAGGCTGCGAGACCCTTATAATCCCCCTGAGGGCCTTTAAAAAGGCCCCCAAACCCTTCTGGACCCCCTCAGGATGCTTCTAATCGCCCCCAGACCCTTCTAGAGCCCCTCAGGGTTTTTCTAAAGGCCTCCACACCTTTCTAATGACCCTCAAGACCCATGTAAAGGCTCCCAGACCCTTCTAGATTGCGTCAGGGCCCATCTAAAAGCCCCCAGACCCTTCTAATGCCTTTCAGGACCCTTATGAAGGCCACAAGACCCTTCTAATGCCCCTCAGGACCTTTCTAAAGGCCCTCAGACCCTTCTAGTGCCCCTCAGGGCATTTATAAAGGTTCCCAGACCCTTCTAGAGCCTGTCAGGACCCTTATAAAGGCCCCCAGACCATTCTAGTGCACCTCAGAAAACTTCTAAAGGTCCGCAGACCATTCTAATGCCAGTCAGGACCTTTCTAAAGGTCCCCAGACCCTTCTACTGCCCCTCAGGAGCATTCTAAAGGCCCCCAGACCCTTCTAATGCCCCACAGGGCCTTTCTAAAGGTCCCCAGACCCTTCTAGAGCCCCTGAAGACCCTTCTAAAGGCCCCCAGACCCTTATAGAGCCCCTCAGGACCCTTCTAAAGTCGCCCAGACCCTGTTAATTCCCCTCAGGGCTTTTATAAGGGCACCCAGACCCTTCCAATGCCCCTCAGGACATTTCTAAAGGCCTCCAGAACATTCTAGATTGCCTCAGGACCAATCTAAAAGCTCCCAGACCCTTCTAATGCCTTTCAGGGCCTTTCTAAAGGCCTCCACACCCTTCTAATGACCCTCAAGACCCATGTAAAGGCCTCTAGACCCTTCTAGATTGTCTCAGGACCCATCTAAAAGACCCCAGACCCTTCTAATGCCTTTCAGGACCCTTATGAAGGCCACAAGACCCTTCTAATGCGCCTCAGGACCATTGTAAAGGCCCCCAGACCCTTCTAATGCCCCTCAGGGGCTTTCTAAAGTACCCCAGACACTTTTAGAACCTCTCAGGGCCTTTCTATATGACCCCAGACCCTTGTAATGCCCAACAGGGCTTTTCTAAAGGCCCCCATACCCTTCTAATGCCCCTCAGGACATTTCTAAAGGCCCCCAGACCCTTCTAGAGCCCCTCAGGACATTTCTAAAGGCACCCAGACCCTTATAATGCCACTCAGGGCCTTTCTAAAGGCCGCGAGACCCTTATAATCCCCCTGAGCGCCTTTAAAAAGGCCCCCAGACCCTTCTGGACCCCCTCAGGACGCTTCTAATAGCCCCCAGACCCTTCTAGAGCCCCTCAGGGTCTTTCTAAAGGCCTCCACACCCTTCTAATGACCCTCAAGACCCATGTAAAGGCCCCCAGACCCTTCTAGATTGCCTCAGGACCCATCTAAAAGCCCCCAGACCCTTCTAATGCCTTTCAGGAACCTTATGAAGGCCACAAGACCCTTCTAATGCCCCTCAGGACCTTTCTAAAGGCCCTCAGACCCTTCTAATGCCCCTCAGGGCATTTATAAAGGTTCCCAGACCATTCTAGAGCCCGTCAGGACCCTTATAAAGGCCCCCAGACCATTCTAGAGCCCCTCAGGACACTGCTAAAGGCCCGCAGACCATTCTAATGCCCCACAGGGCCTTTCTAAAGTTCCCCAGAGCCTTCTAGAGCCCCTGAAGACCCTTCTAAAGGCCCCCAGACCCTTCTAATGCCCCTCAGGGCCTTTCTAAAGTGCCCCAGACACTTCTAGAACCTCTCAGGGCCTTTCTATATGACCCCAGACCCGTCTAATGCAACTCAGGGCCTTTCTAAAGGCCGCGAGACCCTTATAATCCCCCTGAGGGCCTTTAAAAAGGCCCCCAGACCCTTCTGGACCCCCTCAGGACTCTTCTAATAGCCCCCAGACCTTTCTAGAGCCCCTCAGGGTCATTCTAAAGGCCTCCACACCCTTCTAATGACCCTCAAGACCCATGTAAAGGCCCCCAGACCCTTCTAGATTGCCTCAGGACCCATCTAAAAGCCCCCAGACCCTTCTAATGCCTTTCAGGGCCTTTCTAAAGGCCTCCACACCCTTCTAATGACCCTCAAGACCCATGTAAAGGCCCCCAGACCCTTCTAGATTGCCTCAGGACCCATCTAAAAGCCCCCAGACCCTTCTAATGCCTTTCAGGACCCTTATGAAGGCCACAAGACCCTTCTAATGCCCCTCAGGACCTTTCTAAAGGCCCTCAGACCCTTCTAGTGCACCTCAGGGCATTTATAAAGGTTCCCAGACCTTTCTAGAGCCTGTCAGGACCCTTATAAATGCCCCCAGACCATTCTAGTGCACCTCAGAACACTTGTAAAGGCCCGCAGACCATTCTAATTCCTGTCAGGACCTTTATAAAGGTCCCCAGACCCTTCTACTGCCCCTCAGGAGCATTCTAAAGGACCCCAGACCCTTCTAATGCCCACCAGGGCTTTTCTAAAGGTCCCCAGACCCTTCTAGAGCCCCTGAAGACCCTTCTAAAGGCCCCGAGACCCTTATAGAGCCCCTCAGGACCCTTCTAAAGTCCCCCAGACCCTGTTAATTCCCCTCAGAGCTGTTATAAGGGCACCCAGACCCTTCTAATGCCCGTCAGGACATTTCTAAAGGCCCCCAGAACCTTCTACAGCCCCTGAGGACATTTCTAAAGGCACCCAGACCCTTGTAATGCCACTCAGGGCCTTTCTGAAGGCCGCGAGACCCTTATAATCCCCCTGAGGGCCTTTAAAAAGGCCCCCAGACCCTTCTGGACCCCCTCAGGACGCTTCTAATAGCCCCCAGACCCTTCTAGAGCCCCTCAGGGCCTTTCTAAAGGCCTCCACACCCTTCTAATGACCCTCAAGACCCATGTAAAGGCCCCCAGACCCTTCTAGATTGCCTCAGGACCCATCTAAAAGCCCCCAGACCCTTCTAATGCATTTCAGGACCCTTATGAAGGCCACAAGACCCTTCTAATGCCCCTCAGGACCTTTCTAAAGGCCCTCAGACCCTTCTAATGCCCCTCAGGGCATTTATAAAGGTTCCCAGACCCTTCTAGATCCCGTCAGGACCCTTATAAAGGCCCCCAGACCATTCTAGAGCCCCTCAGGACACTGCTAAAGGCCTGCAGACCATTCTAATGCCCGTCAGGGCCTTTCTAAAGGTCCCCAGACCCTTCTACTGCCCCTCAGGAGCATTCTAAAGGCCCCCAGACCCTTCAAATGCCTCACAGGGCCTTTCTAAAGGTCCCTAGACCCTTCTAGAGCCCCTGAAGACCCTTCTAAATGCCCCCAGATCCTTCTACTGCCCCTCAGGAGCATTCTAAAGGCCCCCAGACCCTTCTAATGCCCCTCAGGGCTTTTCTAAAGGTCCCCACACCCTTCTAGGGCCCCTCAAGACCACTCTAAAGGCCCCCAGACTCTTTTAGAGCCCCTCAGGGCCATGCTAAAGGCCCGCAGACCCTTCAAGAGCCCCGAAACATCCTTCTAACGGCTCCCTGACCCTTCTAGAGCCCCTCAGGGCCTTTCTAAAGGACCCCAGACCCTTCTAGAGCCCCTAAGTACACTTCTAAAGGCCCCCAGACCTTTCTAGATCCCCTCAAGACCCTTCTAAAAGGCCCCAGACCTTTCTAATGCCCCTCAGGGCATTTCTAAAGGCCCTCAGACCCTTCTAATGCCCCTCAGGGCATTTATAAAGGTTCCCAGACCCTTCTAGAGCCCGTCTGGACCCTTATAAAGGACCCCAGACCCTTCTAATGCCCCTCAGGGCCTTTCTAAAGTGCCCCAGACACTTCTAGAACCTCTCAGGGCCTTTCTATATGACCCCAGACCCGTCTAATGCAACTCAGGGCCTTTCTAAAGGCCGCGAGACCCTTATAATCCCCCTGAGGGCCTTTAAAAAGGCCCTCAGACCCTTCTGGACCCCCTCAGGACTCTTCTAATAGCCCCCAGACCCTTCTAGAGCCCCTCTGGGCCTTTCTAAAGGCCTCCACACCCTTCTAATGACCCTCAAGACCCATGTAAAGGCCCCCAGACCCTTCTAGATTGCCTCAGGACCCATCTAAAAGACCCCAGACCCTTCTAATGCCTTTCAGGGCCTTTCTAAAGGCCTCCACACCCTTCTAATGACCCTCAAGACCCATGTAAAGGCCCCCAGACCCTTCTAGATTGCCTCAGGACCCATCTAAAAGCCCCCAGACCCTTCTAATGCCTTTCAGGACCCTTATGAAGGCCACAAGACCCTTCTAATGCCCCTCAGGACCTTTCTAAAGGACCTCAGACCCTTCTAGTGCCCCTCAGGGCATTTATAAAGGTTCCCAGACCTTTCTAGAGCCTGTCAGGACCCTTAAAAATGCCCCCAGACCATTCTAGTGCACCTCAGAACACTTCTAAAGGCCCGCAGACTATTCTAATTCCTGTCAGGACCTTTATAAAGGTCCCCAGACCCTTCTACTGCCCCTCAGGAGCATTCTAAAGGACCCCAGACCCTTCTAATGCCCACCAGGGCCTTTCTAAAGGTCCCCAGACCCTTCTAGAGCCCCTGAAGACCCTTCTAAAGGCCCCGAGACCCTTATAGAGCCCCTCAGGACCCTTCTAAAGTCCCCCAGACCCTGTTAATTCCCCTCAGAGCTGTTATAAGGGCACCCAGACCCTTCTAATGCCCGTCAGGACATTTCTAAAGGCCCCCAGAACCTTCTACAGCCCCTGAGGACATTTCTAAAGGCACCCAGACCCTTGTAATGCCACTCAGGGCCTTTCTAAAGGCTGCGAGACCCTTATAATCCCCCTGAGGGCCTTTAAAAAGGCCCCCAGACCCTTCTGGACCCCCTCAGGATGCTTCTAATCGCCCCCAGACCCTTCTAGAGCCCCTCAGGGCCTTTCTAAAGGCCTCCACACCCTTCTAATGACCCTCAAGACCCATGTAAAGGCCCCCAGACCCTTCTAGATTGCCTCAGGACCCATCTAAAAGCCCCCAGACCCTTCTAATGCCTTTCAGGACCCTTATGAAGGCCACAAGACCCTTCTAATGCCCCTGAGGACCTTTCTAAAGGCCCTCAGACCCTTCTAATGCCCCTCAGGGCATTTATAAAGGTTCCCAGACCCTTCTAGATCCCGTCAGGACCCTTATAAAGGCCCCCAGACCATTCTCGAGCCCCTCAGGACACTGCTAAAGGCCTGCAGACCATTCTAATGCCCGTCAGGGCCTTTCTAAAGGTCCCCAGACCCTTCTACTGCCCCTCAGGAACATTCTAAAGGCCCCCAGACCCTTCAAATGCCTCACAGGGCCTTTCTAAAGGTCCCTAGACCCTTCTAGAGCCCCTGAAGACCCTTCTAAATGCCCCCAGATCCTTCTACTGCCCCTCAGGAGCATTCTAAAGGCCCCCAGACCCTTCTAATGCCCCTCAGGGCTTTTCTAAAGGTCCCCACACCCTTCTAGGGCCCCTCAAGACCACTCTAAAGGCCCCCAGACTCTTTTAGAGCCCCTCAGGGCCATGCTAAAGGCCCGCAGACCCTTCAAGAGCCCCGAAACATCCTTCTAACGGCTCCCTGACCCTTCTAGAGCCCCTCAGGGCCTTTCTAAAGGACCCCAGACCCTTCTAGAGCCCCTCAGTACACTTCTAAAGGCCCCCAGACCTTTCTAGATCCCCTCAAGACCCTTCTAAAAGGCCCTAGACCTTTCTAATGCCCCTCAGGGCATTTCTAAAGGCCCTCAGACCCTTCTAATGCCCCTCAGGGCATTTATAAAGGTTCCCAGACCCTTCTAGAGCCCGTCTGGACCCTTATAAAGGACCCCAGACCATTGTAGAGCCAATAAGGACACTTCTAAAGGCCCGCAGATCATTCTAATGCCCGTCAGGGCATTAATAAAGGTCCCCAGACCCTTCTACTGCCCCTCAGGAGCATTCTAAAGTCCCCCAGACCCAACTAATTCCCCTCAGGGCTTTTATAAGGGCACCCAGACCCTTCTAATGCCCATCTGGACCCTTCGAAATGCCCCGAGACACTTTTAGAGCACCTCAGGACATTTCTAAGGGACCCCAGATCTTTCTAGAGCCCCTCAGGACCCTTCTAGAGGCCCTCAGACCCTTCTAGAGCCCCTCAGGACCTTTCTAAAGGCCCCTAGACCCTTCTAATCCACCTCAGGGCCTTTCTAATTGCCCCCAGACCATTCAAATGCCCCTCAGGACCCTTTTAAAGGCCTTCAGACCCTTCTAATTCCCCTCAGGACCCTTCAAAAGGCCCCCAGACCCTTCTAATGCCTTTCAGGACCCTTATAAAGGCAACAAGACCTTTCTAATGCCCCTCAGGACCTTTCTAAAGGCCATCAGACCCTTCTAATGCCCCTCAGGGCATTTATAAAGGTTCCCAGACCCTTCTAGAGCCCGTCAGGACCCTTATAAAGGCCCCCAGACCATTGTAGAGCCCCTCAGGACAATGCTAAAGGTCCGCAGACCATTCTAATGCCCGTCAGACCTTTCTAAAGGTCCCCAGACTCTTCTACTGCCCCTCAGGAGCATTCTAAAGGCCCCCAGACCCTGCTAATTCCCCTCAGGGCTTTCATAAGGGCACCCAGACCCTTCTAATGCCCCTCAGGACCCTTATAAATGCCGCGAGACACATTTAGAGCACCTCAGGACATTTCTAAAGGTCACCAGATCTTTCTAAAGGCCCTCAGACCCTTCTAATGACCCTCAGGGCATTTATAAAGGTTCCCAGACCCTTCTAGAGCTTGTCAGGACCCTTATAAAGGCCCCCAGAGCATTCTAGAGCCCCTAAGGACACTTCTAAAGGCCCGCAGACCATTCTAATGCCCGTCAGGGCCTTTCTAAAGGTCCCCAGACCCTTCTACTGCCCCTCAGGACCTTTCTAAAGGCCCCCAGACCCTTCTAATCCACCTCAGGGCCTTTCTAAAGGCCCCCAGACCATTCAAATGCCCCTCAGGACCCTTTTATAGGCCTTCAGACCCTTCTAATGCCCCTCAGGACCCTTCTAAAGGCCCCCAGACCCTGCTAATGCACCTCAGGGCATTTCTAAAGTACCGCAGACACTTCTAGAACCTCTCAGGGCCTTTCTATATGACCCCAGACCCTTCTAATGCCCCTCAGGGCCTTTATAAAGGACCCCATACCCTTCTAATGCCCCTCAGGACATTTCTAAAGGCCCCCAGACCCTTCTAGAGCCGCTCAGGACATTTCTAAAGGCACCCAGACCCTTCTAATGCCCCTCGGGACCATTCGAAAGGCCCCGAGACACTTTTAGAGCACCTCAGGACATTTCTAAAGGACCCCAGATCTTTCTAGAGCCCCTAAGGACGATTCTAAAGGCCCCCAGACCCTTCTATTCCACCTCAGGGCCTTTCTAAAGGCCCCCAGACCCTTCTAATCCACCTCAGGGTCTTTCTAAACGCCCCCAGACCATTCAAATGCCCCTCAGAGCCCTTCTAAAAGCCCCCTTCTAAAAGACCCTTCTAATGCCTTTCATGACCCTTTTAAAGGCTACAAGACCCTTCTAATGCCCCTCAGGACCTTTCTAAAGGCTCTCAGACCCTTCTAATGACCCTCAGGGCATTTATAAAGGTCCCCAGACCCTTCTACTGCCCCTCAGGAGCATTCTAAAGGCCCCTAGACCCTTCTAGAGCCTCTCAGGACAGTTTTAAATGCCTCCAGACCCTTCTAGACCCCCTCAGGACCATTCTAAAGCCCCCCGGACCCTTCTAATGCCCCTCAGGGCCTTTCTAAAGGCCCCCAGACCCTTCTAATGCCCCTCAGGGCATTTCTAAAGGTCCCCAGACCCTTCTAGGGCCCCTCAGGACCATTCTAAAGGCCCCCAGACTCTTTTAGAGCCCCTCAGGGCCATTCTAAAGGCCCGCAGACCCTTCTAGAGCCCCTCAGGACACTTCTAAAGGCCCCCAGACCCTTCTAGATCCCCTGAAGACCCTTCTAAAAGGCCCCAGACCTTTCTAATGCCCCTCAGGGCATTTCTAAAGGACCACAGATCTTTCTAGAGCCCCTCAGGACACTTCTAGAGGCCCCCAGACCCTTCTAGAGCCCCTCAGGACGATTCTAAAGGCCCCCAGACCCTTCTAATCCACCTCAGGACCTTTCTAAAGGCCCCCAGACCATTCAAATGCCCCTCAGGACACTCTTAAAGGCCTTCAGACCCTTCTAATTCCCCTCAGGACCCTTCAAAAGGCCCCCAGACCCTTCTAGAGCCACTCAGGACGATTCTAAAGGCCCCCAGACCCTTCTAATCCACCTCAGGAGCTTTCTAAAGGCCCCCATACCCTTCTAATGCCCCTCAGGACATTTCTAAAGGTCTTCAGACCCTTCTAGAGCCCCTCAGGACATTTCTAAAGGCACCCAGACCCTTCTAATGCCACTCAGGGCCTTTCTAAAGGCCACCATACCCTTCTAATACCCCTCAGGACATTTCTAAAGGCCCACAGAACCTTCTAAAGCCCCTGAAGACCCTTCTAAAGTTCCCCAGACCCTGCTAATTACTCTAAGGGCTTTTATAAGGGCCACAAGACCCTTCTAATGCCTTTCAGGAACCTTATAAAGGCACCCAGACCCTTCTAGAGCCTCTAAAAGAGGCTCTAAAAGAGTCTGGGGGCCTTTAGAATGGTCCTGAGGGGCTCTAGAAGGGTCTGGGGGCTATTAGAAGTGTCCTGAGGGGGTCCAGAAGGGTCTGGGGGCCTTTAGAAAGGCCCTGAGGGGCATTAGAAGGGTCTGGGGGCCTTTAGAATGCTCCTGAGGGGCAGTAGAAGGGTCTGGGGACCTTTAGAAATGCCCTGACGGGCATTAGAATGGTCTGCGGGCCTTTAGAAGTGTCCTGAGGGGCTCTAGAATGGTCTGGGGGCATTTATAAGGGTCCTGACCGGCTCTAGAAAGGTCTGGGAACCTTTATAAATGCCCTGAGGGGCATTAGAAGGGTCTGAGGGCCTTTAGAAAGGTCCTGAGGAGCATTAGAAAGGTCTTGTGGCCTTCATAAGGGTCCTGAAAGGCATTAGAAGGGTCTGGGGTCTTTTAGATGGGTCCTGAGGCAATCTAGAAGGGTCTGGGGGCCTTTACATGGGTCTTGAGGGTCATTAGAAGGGTGTGGAGGCCTTTAGAAAGGCCCAGAGGGGCTCTAGAAGGGTCTGGGGGCTATTAGAAGCGTCCTGAGGGGGTCCAGAAGGGTCTGAGGACCTTTTTAAAGGCCCTCAGGGGGATTATAAGGGTCTCGCGGCCTTTAGAAGGGCTCTGAATGGCATTAGAAGGGTCTGGGGTCATATAGAAAGGCCCTGAGAGGTTCTAGAAGTGTCTGGGGTACTTTAGAAAGGCCCTGAGGGGCATTAGAAGGGTCTGGGGTTCTTTAGAAGGGTCCTGAGGGGCATTAGAAGGGTCTGGGGGCTTTTAGAAGGGCTCTGAGGGGCATTTGAATGGTCTGGGGGCGTTTAGAAAGACCCTGAGGTGGATTAGAAGGGTCTGGGGGCCTTTAGAAAGGCCCTGAGGTGGAATAGAAGGGTCTGGGGGCCTTTAGAATCGTCCTTAGGGGCTCTAGAAAGATCTGGGGTCCTTTAGAAATGTCCTGAGGTGCTCTAAAAGTGTCTCGGGGCCTTTCGAATGGTCCCGAGGGGCATTAGAAGGGTCTGGGTGCCTTTAGAAATGTCCTGAGCGGCTCTAGAAGGGTCTGGGGGCCTTTAGAAATGTCCTAAGGGGCATTAGAAAGGGTATGGGGTCCTTTATAAAGGCCCTGAGGGGCATTAGAAGGGTCTGGGGTCATATAGAAAGGCCCTGAGAGGTTCTAGAAGTGTCTGCGGTACTTTAGAAAGGCCCTGAGGGGCATTAGCCGGGTCTGGGGGCCTTTAGAAGGGTCCTGAGGGGCATTAGAAGGGTCTGGGGTCCTTTAGAATGGTCCTGAGGGGGTCTAGAAGGGTCTGGGGACCTTTACATGGGTCTTGAGGGTCATTAGAAGGGTGTGTTGGCCTTTAGAAAGGCCCTGAAAGGCTATAGAAGGGTCTGGGGGCTTTTAGATGGGTTCTGAGGCAATCTAGAAGGGTCTGGGGGTCTTTATATGGGTCTTGAGGGGCATTAGAAGGGTCTGAGTGTATTTAGAAAGGTCCTGAGGGGCATTAGAAGGGTCTTGTGGCTTTTATAAGGGTCCTGAAAGGCATTAGAAGGGTCTGGGGGGCTTTAGATGGGTCCTGAGGCAATCTAGATGGGTTTGGGGGCCTTTACATGGGTCTTGAGGGTCATTAGAGGGGTCTGCGGTCCTTTAGATAGTCCCTGAGTGGCATTAGAAGGGTTCGGGGGCCTTTATAAAGGTCCTGAGGGGCATTAGAATGGTCTGGGTGCCTTTAGAAAGGTCCTGAGGGGCATTAGAAGGGTCTTGTGGCCTTCCTAAGGGTCCTGAAAGGCATTAGAAGGCTCTGGGGGCTTTTAGTTGGGTCCTGAGGCAATCTAGAAGGGTCTAGGGGCCTTTACATGGGTCTTGGGGGTCATTAGATGGGTTTGGAGGCCTTTAGAAAGGCCCTGAGGGGCTCTAGAAGGGTCTGGGGGCTATTAGAAGCGTCCTGAGGAGGTCCAGAAGGGTCTGGGGGCCTTTTTAAAGGCCCTCAGGGGGATTATAAGGGTCTCGCGGCCTTTAGAAATGTCCTGAGTGGCATTAGAAGGGTCTGGGGTCATATAGAAAGGCCCTGAGATGTTCTAGAAGTGTCTGGGGTACTTTAGAAAGGCCCTGAGGGGCATTAGAATGGTCTGGGGGCCTTTAGAAGGGTCCTGAGGGGCATTAGAAGTGTCTGGGGGTTTTTAGAAGGGCTATGAGGGGCATTTGAATGGTCTGGGGGCGTTTAGAAAGGCCCTGAGGTGGATTAGAAGAGTCTGGGGTCCTTTAGAATCGTCCTGAGGGGATCTAGAAGGGTCTGGGGGCCTCTAGAAGGGTCCTGAGGGGCTCTAGAAAGATCTGGGGTCCTTTAAAAATGTCCTGAGGTGCTCTAAAATTGTCTCGGGGCCTTTCGAAGGGTCCTGAGGGGCATTAGACGGGTCTGGGGGCCTTTAGAAATACCCTGAGGGGCATAAGAAAGGTCTGGGGCCTTTAAAAAGGGTCTTGAGGGGATCTAGAAGGGTCTGGGGTCCTTTACATGTGTCCTGAGGGGCTCTAGAAGGGTCTGGGGGCCTTTAGAAAGACACTAACGGGCTCTAGAATGGTCAGGAAGTTGTTAGAAGGATGTTGAAGGGCTCTTGAAAGGTCTGCGGGCCTTTAGAATGGCCCTGAGGGGCTCTAAAAGAGTCTGGGGTCCTTTAGAATGGTCCTGAGGGGCTCTAGAATGGTCTGAGGACCTTTAGAAATGCCCTGAGGGGCATTAGAAGGGTCTGGGGGCCTTTAGAAAGGCCCTGAGGGGCATTAGAAGGGTCTGAGGGCTTTAGAAAGGCCCTGAGGGTCTGCAGAAAGGTCTGGGTGCCTTTCGAATAGTCCTGAAGGGCTCTAGAAATGTCTGGTGTTCTTTAGAAGGGTCTTGAGTGGCTCTAGAAGGGTCTGGCGGCTGTAGAATGGTCCTGAGGTGCTCCAGAAGGGTCTTGGGCCCTTTAGAACAATCTAGAGGGGCTCTAGAAGCGTCTGGGGTCCTTTAAAAGGGTCCTGAGGGGCTCTAGAAGGGTCTGGGGTCCTTTAGAAGGGCCTTGAGGGGCGTTAGATGGGTCTGGGGGCCTTTAGAAACACCCTGAGTGGCTCTAGAATGGTCTGGGGATCTTTTGAAATGGCCTTGAGGGGCTCCAGAAGTGTCTGGGGGCCTTTAGAAAGGTCTTGTGGGTCTCTAGAAGGGTCTGGGGGTCTTTAGAATAGATCTGAGTGGCTCTAGAGGAGTCTGGGGGCCTTTAGAAAGGTCCTAAAGGGCTCTAGAGTGGTCTGGGGGTATTAGAAAGGCCCTGAAGGGCATTAGATGGGTCTGGCGACCTTTAGAAAAGCTCTGAGGGGCATTAGAAGGGTCTGGGTGCCTTTGGATGGGTCTGAGGGGCATTAGAAGGTTCTGGGGTCCTTTAGAAGGGTTCTGAGGGGCTCTGGAAGGGTCTCGGGGCCATTTGAAGCGTCTTGAGGGGCTCTAGAAGGGTCTGGGTGCCTTTAGAAAGGTCTTGAGGGGATCTAGAGGAGTCTGGAGGCCTTTAGATAGGTCGTGAACGGCTCTAGAGGGGTCTGGGGGCCTTTAGAATGACCCTGAATGGCATTTGATGGGTCTGGGGGCCTTTAGAAAAGTCCTAAGGGGCATTAGAAGCTCTGGGGGCCTTTAGAAAGGCCCTAAGGGGCATTAGAAGGGTTTTGGGGCCTTTAGAAATGCCCTGAAAGGCTCTAGAAGGGTCTGGGGTCCTTTAGAAAGGCCCTGAGGGGCTCTACAAGAGTCTGGGCGCCTGTAGAAGGGTTCTGAGGGGCTCTAGAATGGTTTGGGGACCTTTATAAAGGACCTGAGCAGCTCTAGAAGGGTCTGGGGGCCTTTAAAAGAGTCCTGAGGGGCTCTAGAAGCGTCTTCGGGCCTTTAGAATGGTCTTGAGGGGAATTACCAGGGTCTGGGGCCCTTTAGAAGGGTTCTGAGGGGCATTACAAGGGTCTGGGTGCCGTTAGAAAGGTCCTGTGAGGTCTAGAAAGGTCTGGGGGCCTTTGAAGGGTCCTGACAGGTTCTATAAATGTCTGGGGGCCTTTAGAAGGGTCCTGAGGGTCATTAGAAGGGTCTGGGGGTCTTTAGAAGGGTCTTGAGGGTCTCTAGATGGGTCTGGGGGTCTTTAGAATGGCCGTGAGGGGTCCTAGAAGAGTCTGGGGGCCTTTAGATAGGTCCTGAAGGGCTCTAGTGGGGTCTGAGGTCCTTTATAAAGGCCCTGAGGGTCATTAGATGAGTTTGGGGGCCTTTAGAAGGTCTTGAGGGGCATTACAAGGGTCTGGGGTCCTTTAGAAAGACCCTGAGTTGCATTACAAGGGTCTGGTGTCCTTTAGAAGGGTCCTGAGGGGCTCTAGAAGAGTCTGGGGGCCTTTAGAAGTGTCTTGAGGGGCTCTAGAAGGGTTTGGGGTCCTTTAGAAAGGACCTGAAGGTCTCTAGAAGGGTCTGGGGGCTTTTAGATATGTTCTGAGGGGCTCTAGATGGGTCTGGGTGCCGTTAGAAGGGTCCTGAGGGGCTCTAGAAGAATCTGGGAGCCTTTAGAAAGGACTTGAGGGGCTCTAGAAGGGTCTGGGGGCCTTTAGAATGGGCCTGAGGGGCTCTAGAAGAGTGTTGGGGTCGTTAGAAGGGTCCTGAAGGGCATTAGATGGGTCTGGGGTCCTTAAGAAGGGTCCTGAGGTGCTCTGGAAAAGTCTGGGGTCCTTTTGAATCGTCTTGAGGGTCTCTAGAAGGGTCTGTCGGCCTTTAGAATGGTCCTGACGGGCTCTAGAAGGGTCTGGGAACCTTTATATATGCCCTGAGGGGCATTAGAATGGTCTGAGGGCCTTTTGAAGGGTTCTGAGGGGCATTAGAATGGGGCGCACCCACCCTCCCCGAGCACCCACCCCAAACATTCACCCGTTAGCAATTAAGCACCCACCCCAAACATTCACCCATCAAGCAATTAAGCACCCATCCAGCGACAAAACAAATTAATTACATAGCCAAGCCCCCAGATAACACTCCTCAAAAAAACCTCTCAAAAACAATGCCTAAAAGAGAAAGCACTCAATCAAAACACACACACAAAAAACCAAAAAAGAAACTAAAAGAAGAAATTTTCAACTCAGACAGCCACCATGTTTAAATCCGGCATCCAACATTTTGAAGCCAACTCCCGCCATTTTCAGATCGGGTAGCCACCATTTTTGAATCGGGTGGCGGCCATTTTGAAGCCAAATACCGCCATTTTGAGGTCGGGCAGCCGCCATATTTGAATCGGGCGGAGGCCATTTTGAAGCCGACTCCCGCCATTTTGAGTTCAGGCGGCAGCCATTTTTGAATCGGGCGACGGCCATTTTGACGAAGATTCCAGCCATTTTGAGGCCCCCAGACCATTCTAGAGCCCCTCAGATCCTTTCTAAAGGCTCCCAGACTCTTCTAGACCCCTCAGGACTTTTGTAACGGCCCCCAGACCCATCTAGAGCCCCTCTGACATTTCTAAAAGCCCCCAGACCCTTCTAGAGCCCCTCAGGACCATTTTAAAGGCCCCCAGACCCTTCTAATCCACCTCAGGGCCTTTCTAAAGGCCCCCAGACCATTCAAATGTCCCTCAGGACCCTTTTAAAGGCCCCCAGACCATTCTAATGCATCTCAGGGCCTTTCTAAAGGCCCCCAGACCCTTCTGGACCCCCTCAGGACGCTTCTATTAGCCCCCAGACCCTTCTAGAGCCCCTCAGGGCCTTTCTAAAGGCCTCCACACCCTTCTAATGACCCTCAAGACCCATGTAAAGGCCCCTAGACCCTTCTAAATTGCCTCAGGACCCATATAAAAGCCCCCAGACCCTTCTAATGCCTTTCAGGACCCTTATGAAGGCCACAAGACCCTTCTAATGCCCCTCAGGTGCTTTCTAAAGGCCCTCAGACCCTTCTAATGCCCGTCAGGGCCTTTCTAAAGGTTCCCAGACCCTTCTAGAGCCCCTCAGGACCATTATAAAGGCCCCCAGACTCTTTTAGAGCCCCTCAGGGCCATTCTAAATGCCACAGACCCTTCAAGAGCCCCTCAAAATCCTTCTAACGGCTCCCTGACCCTTCTAGAGCCCCTCAGGGCCTTTCCAAAGGCCCCCAGACCCTTCTAGAGCCCCTCTGGACATTTCTAAAGGCCCCCAGACCCTTCTAGATCCCCTCAAGACCCTCCTAAAAGGCCCCAGACCTTTCTAATGCCCCTCAGGGCATTTCTAAAGGACCCCAGACCCATCTAATGCCCCTCAGGACACTTCTAAATGCCCTGAGACATTTTAGAGCACCTCAGGACATTTCTAAAGGAACCCAGATCTTTCTAGAGCGCCTCAGGACGATTCTAAAGGCCCCCAGACCCTTCTAATCCACCTCAGGCCTTTCTAAAGGCCCCCAGACCATTCAAATGAGCCTCAGGACTCTTTTAAAGGCCCCCAGACCCTTCTAATGCACCTCAGGGCCTTTCTAAAGGCTCCCAGACCATTCAAATGACCCTCAGAACCCTTCTAAAGGCCCCCAGACCCTTTTAATGCCCCTCAGGACCCTTCTAAAGGCCCCCAGACCATTCTAATGCTCCTCAGGGCCTTTCTAAAGTATCCCAGACATTTCTAATGCCTTTCAGGGCCTTTCTAAAGGTCTCCACACCCTTCTAATGACCCTCAAGACCCATGTAAAGGCCCCAAGACCCTTCTAGATTGCCTCAGGACCCATCTAAAAGCCCCCAGACCCTTCTAAAGCCTTTCAGGACCTTTATGAAGGGCACAAGACCCTTCTAATGCACCTCAAGACCTTTCTAAAGGCTTTCAGACCCTTCTAATGCCCCTCGGGGCTTTTATAAAGGTTCCCAGACCCTTCTAGAGCCCCTCAGGACCCTTATAAAGGCCCCCAGACCATTCTAGAGACCCTCAGGACACTTCTAAAGGCCCGCAGACCAATCTAATGCCATTCAGGGCCTTTATAAAGGTCCCCAGACCCTTCTACTGCCCCTCAGGAGCATTCTAAAGGCCACCAGACCCTTCTAATGCCACACAGGGCCTTTCTAAAGGTCCCCAGACCCTTCTAGAGGCCTTGAAGACCCTTCTAAAGGCCCCCAGACCCTTATAGAGCCCCTCAGGACCCTTCTAAACTACACCAGAACCTTCTAATGCCCCTCAGGACGCTTCTAATAGCCCCCAGACCCTTCTAGAGCCGCTCAGGGCCTTTCTAAAGTCCTCCACACCCTTCTAATGACCCTCAAGACCCATGTAAAGGCCCCCAGACCCTTCTAGATTGCCTCAGGACCCATCTAAAAGCACCCAGACCCTTCTAATGCCTTTCAGGGCCTTTCTAAAGGCCTCCACACCCTTCTAATGACCCTCAAAACCCAAGTAAAGGCCCCTAGACCCTTATAGATTGCCTCAGGACCCATCTAAAAGCCCCCAGAAAATTCTAATGCCTTTCAGGAGCCTTATGAAGGCCACAAGACCCTTCTAATGCCCCTCAGGACCTTTCTAAAGGCCTGCAGACCCTTCTAATGCCCATCAGGGCCTTTCTAAAGGTCCCCAGACCCTTCTACTGCCCCTCAGGATCTTTTTAAAGGCCCGAAGACCCTTCTAATGCCCGTAAGGGCCTTTCTAAGGTCCCCAGACCATTCTACTGCCCCTCAGGAGCATTCTAAAGGCCCCCAGACCCTTCTAATGCCCCACAGGGCCTTTCTAAAGGTCCCCAGACCCTTCTAGAGCCCCTGAAGACCCTTCTAAAGGCCCCCAGACCCTTATAGAGCCCCTCAGGACCCTTCTAAAGTCCCCCAGACCCTGCTAATTCCCCTCAGGGCTTTTATAAGGGCACCCAGACCCTTCTAATGCCCCTCAGGACCCTTATAAAGGCACCCAGACCCTTCTAGAGCCTCTCAGGACAGTTTTAAATGCCTCCAGACCCTTCTAGACCCCCTCAGGACCATTCTAAAGGCCCCCAGACATTTCTAATGCCCCTTAGGAACCTTCAGAAGGCCCCCAGACCCTTCTAATGCCCCTCAGGGCCTCTCTAAATTACCCCAGACACTTCTAGAACCTCTCAGAGCCTTTCTATATTACACCAGACCCATGTAATGCCACTCAGGGCCTTTCTAAAGGCTGCGAGACCCTTATAATCCCCCTGAGGGCCTTTAAAAAGGCCCCCAGACCATTCTGGACCCCCTCAGGACGCTTCTAATAGCCCCCAGATCTTTCTAGAGCCCCTCAGGGCCTTTCTAAAGGCCTCCACACCCTTCTAATGACCCTCAAGACCCATGTAAAGGCCCCCAGACCCTTCTAGATTGCCTCAGGACCCATCTAAAAGCCTCCAGACCCTTCTAATGCCTTTCAGGACACTTATGAAGGCCACAAGACCGTTCTAATGCCCCTCAGGACCTTTCTGAAGGCCCTCAGACTATTCAAATGCCACTCAGGACTCTTTTAAAGGCCCCCAGACCCTTCTAATGCCCCTCAGGACACTTCTAAAGGCCACAAGACCCTTCTAATGCCCCTCAGGGCCTTTCTAAATTACCCCAGACACTTCTAGAACCTCTCAGGGCCTTTCTATATGACCCCAGACCATTGTAATGCCACTCAGGGCCTTTCTAAAGGCCGCGAGACCCTTATAATCCCCCTGAGGGCCTTTAAAAAGGCCCCCCGACCCATCTGGACCACCTCAGGACGCTTCTAATAGCCCCCAGACCCTTCTAGAGCCCCTCAGGGCCTTTCTAAAGGCCTCCACACCCTTCTAATGACCCTCAAGACCCATGTAAAGGCCCCCAGACCCTTCTAGATTGCCTCAGGACCCATCTAATAGCCCCCAGGCCCTTCTAATGCCTTTCAGGACCCTTATGAAGGCCACAAGACCCTTCTAGTTCCCCTCAGGGCCTTTCTAAATGCCCTAAGAGCCTTCTAATGCCCATCAGGGCATTTATAAAGGTTCCCAGACCCTTCTAGAGCCTGTCAGGACCCTTATAAAGGCCCCCAGACCATTCTAGAGCCCCGCAAGACAATTCTAAAGGTATGCAGACCATTCTAATGCCCGTCAGGGCCTTTATAAAGGTTTCCAGACCCTTCTAATGCCCCACAGGGCCTTTCTAAAAGTCCCCAGACCGTTCTAGAGCCCCTGGACACCCTTCTAAAGGCCCCCAGACCCTTATAGAGCCCCTCAGGACGCATCTAAAGTCCCCCAGACCCTTCTAATTCCCCTCAGGGCTTTTATAAGCGCACCCAGACCCTTCTAATGCCTTTCAGGACCCTTATAAAGGCACCCAGACCCTTCTAGAGCCTCTCAGGACAGATTTAAATGCCTCCAGACCCTTCTAGACCCCCTCAGGACCATTCTAAAGGCCCCCAGACCCTTCTAATGCCCCTCAGGACCCTTCTAAAGGCCTCCACACCTTTCTAATGACCCTCAAGACCCATGTAAAGGCCCCCAGACCCTTCTAGATTGCCTCAGGACCCATCTAAAAGCCCCCAGACGCTTCTAATGCCTTTCAGGACCCTTATGAAGGCCCTCAGACCATTCTAATGCCCCTCAGGGCATTTATAAAGGTTCCCAGACCCTTCTAGTGCCCGTCAGGACCCTTATAAAGGCCCCCAGACCATTCTAGAGCCCCTCAGGACACTTCTAAAGGCCCGCAGACCATTCTAATGCCAGTCAGGGCCTTTCTAAAGGTCCCCAGACCCTTCTAGAGCCCCTGAAGACCCTTCTAAAGGCCCCCAGACCCTTTAATGCCCCACAGGGCCTTTCTAAAGGTCCCCAGACCCTTCTAGAGCCCCTGAAGACCCTTCTAAAGGCCCCCAGACCCTTATGGAGCCGCTCAGGACCCTTCTAAAGTCCCCCAGACCCTGCTAATTCTCCTCAGGGCTTTTATAAGGTCACCCAGACCCTTCTAATGCCCCTCAGGACCCTTATAAAGATACCCAGACCCTTCTAGAGCCTCTCAGGACAGTTTTAAATGCCTCCAGACCCTTCTAGAACCACTCAGGACCATTCTAAAGACCCCCAGACCCTTCTAATGCCCATCAGGAGCACTCTAAATGTCCCCAGACCCTTCTAGAGCCCCTGAAGACCCTTCTAAAGGCTCCCAGACCCTTCTAATGCCACTCAGGGCCTTTCTAAAGGCCGCGAGACCCTTATAATCCCCCTGAGGGCCTTTAAAAAGGCCCCCAGACCCTTCTGGACCCCCTTAGCACGCTTCTAATAGCCCCCAGACCCTTCTAATGCCACTCAGGGCTTTCTAAAGGTCGCGAGACCCTTTTAATCCCCCTGAGGGCCTTTAAAAAGGCCCCCAGACCCTTCTGGACCCACTCAGGACGCTTCTAATGGCCCCCAGACCCTTCTAGAGCCCCTCAGGGCCTTTCTAAAGGCCTCCACACCCTTCTAATGACCCTCAAGACCCATGTAAAGGCCCCCAGACCCTTCTAGATTGCCTCAGGACCCATCTAAAAGCCCCCAGACCCTTCTAATACCTTTCAGGGCCTTTCTAAAGGCCTCCACACCCTTCTAATGACCCTCAAGACCCATGTAAAGGCCCCTAGACCCTTCTAGATTGCCTCAGGACCCATCTAAAAGCCCCCAGACCCTTCTAATGCCTTTCAGGACCCTTATGAAGGCCACCAGACCCTTCTAATGCCCCTCAGGACCTTTCTAAAGACCCTCAGACCCTTCTAATGCCCCTCAGGGAATTTATAAAGGTTCCCAGACCCTTCTAGAACACCTCAGGACCCCTATAAAGACCCCCAGACCATTCTAGAGCCCCTCAGGACACTTCTAAAGGCCCGCAGACCATTCTAATGCCCGTCAGGGCCTTTAAAAATGTCCCCAGACCCTTCTAGTGCCCCTCAGGAGCATTCTAAAGGCCCGCAGACCGTTCTAATGCCCTACAGGGCCTTTCTAAAGGTCCCCAGACCCTTCTAGAGCCCCTGAATACCCTTCTAAAGGCCCCCAGACCCTTATAGATCCCCTCAGGACCCTTCTAAAGTCCCCCAGACCCTACTAATTCCCCTCAAGGCTTTTATAAGGGCACCCAGACCCTTCTAGAGCCCCTGAAGACCCTTCTAAAGGCCCCCAGACCCTTATAGAGCCCCTCAGGACCCTTCTAAAGTCCCCCAGACCCTGCTAATTCCCCTCAGGGCTTTTATAAGGGCACCCAGACCCTTCTAGTGCCCCTCAGGACCCTTATAAAGGCACCCAGACCCTTCTAGAGCCTCTCAGGACAGTTTTAAATGCCTCCAGACCCTTCTAGACCCCCTCAGGACCATTCTAAAGGCCCCCAGACACTTCTAATGCCCCTTAGGACCCTTCAGAAGGCCCCCAGACCCTTCTAATGCCCCTCAGGGCCTCTCTAAATTACCCCAGACACTTCTAGAACCTCTCAGAGCCTTTCTATATGACACCAGACCCATGTAATGCCACTCAGGGCCTTTCTAAAGGCCGCGAGACCCTTATAATCCCCCTGAGGGCCTTTAAAAAGGCCCCCAGACCATTCTGGACCCCCTCAGGATGCTTCTAATAGCCCCCACACCCTTCTAGAGCCCCTCAGGGAATCTATGGAATCATAGAACAACCAGGTTGGAAGAGACCCACTGGATCATCGAGTCCAACTGTTCCTGTCAAACAGTAAACATTGCCCCTCGGCACCTTGTCCATCTGTGCCTTAAACACCTCCAGGGAAGATGAATCAACCCCCTCCCTGGGCAGCCTCTGACACTGCCCAATGACCCTTTCCATGAAAAAGTTTTCCTAATCTCCAGCCTAAATCTCCCCTGGTGGAGCTTGAGGCCACTCCCTCTCGTCCTGTCCCCAGTCACTTGGGAGAAGGGGCCAGCTCCCTCCTCTCCACAACTTACTTTCAGTTAATTGTAGAGAGCAATGAGGTCTCCCCTCAGCTTCCTCTCCTCCAGGATCAACACCCCCAGCTCTCTCAGCTGTTCCTTATAAGGCCTTTTCTCCCGCCCCTTTACTAGCATTGTTGCTCTTCTCTGAACTTTCTCCGGAGCCTCAACATCCTTCTTGTGGTGAGGGGCCCAGAAGCGAACACAGGATTCAAGAATCGGTCTCACCATTGCTGAGTACAGAGGGAGAACAACCTCCCTGGAGTCCAATTGTATGAGGTTTAACAAGGCCAAACACCAGGTCCTGCTTCTATGATTCTACGTGTTACATAATCACATTCTCATGCACCATTTAGATAGAATTGAGCATTGATCTCTCTCATACAGTAGCAAAATCGCAGAGACTGAGCTATTTCTCAGCAGCCAATGAAGCAGCAAACTATAAAGGGCATTTTCAACTTTTTGTTATTGGTCCTATTCTTGCCCTTCTCCCAACAACCTTAACATTGCATGCAGCCCCATCTTTTGTGTAGTCATCAGGCTAGTCATCACCCTACGCAGAGCTACAGACTGGGAGAAGCCTGGCTGGAAAACTGCCAGGAGGAGAGGGACCTGGGGGTGTCAGTCGACAGCCGACTGAACATGAGCCAGCAGTGTGCCCAGGCGGCCAAGAAGGCCAATGGCATCCTGGCTTGTGTCAGAAATGGTATGACCAGCAGGTCCAAGGAGGTGATTCTCCCTCTGTACTCAGCACTGGTGAGGCCGCTCCTTGAATCCTGCGTTCAGTTCTGGACCTCTCAGCAAGGATGTTGAGGTTCTGGAGCGAGTCAAGAGAAGAGCCACGAAGCCGGTGAAGGGACTGGAGGACAGGCCCTATGAGGAGCAGCTGAGAGAGCTGGGGTTGTTTAGCCTGGAGAAGAGGAGGCTGAGAGGAGACCTCATTGTTCTCTGCAACTACCTGAAGGGAGGATGCAGAGAGGAGGGAGCTGGGCTCTTCTCCCAAGGGACAGGGGACAGGACAAGAGGGAATGACCTCAAGCTCCACCAGGGGAGATTTAGGCTGGAGATTAGGAGGAAGTTTTTCACACAGGGGGTCATTGGGCAGCGTCAGAGGCTGCCCAGGGAGGGGATTGACTTGCCTTCCCTGGAGGTGTTTAAGGCACAGGTGGATGAGGTCTTGAGGTACTCGGTTTAGCATTTGATAGGAAGGGTTGGACTAGAAGATCCGATGGGTCCCTTCCAACCTGGTTGTTCTATGATTCTGTGATAATGTCCAGGCTGAGAAGAACAATAAAACGGTCACAGAGAAGCTAACTATAACAGCAGACTCCAGACATAAGAGGAAAGGCTCTGAAACTCCTACATTTACATCAAGGACAGAGACAGCCTGTGCTTCTATCGGCTGAGTTGCGGCCCTTCCTCTCACAGAACTAACTCGATATGACCACTGCCGTGACATCATTAGTCAGGCTCCAGTTTCAGGGGCCGTGAATCCCAGGCACATACAAAAAGCAAGTCAGCTCGGACCCCGTGCCTCTGAGTTACAGAGCGCTGGGCCAGGTAGGAGGAGAGGGGAAGAAAATGCCCTAAAGCTCTACTACTTCAGACATCTTGAAGATATCAACACACAGACTTTTTCCACAGCAGTTCTCTGAGCAGAAGCTTAGAGGAACATTTCAGCCTAAGAGTGTTATAAAGCTACATGTATACGTAAAAAAGAGCTGACTAGTTTGAAAGGCACAAGGAGCCCTACAGACAGGCAGAGGATTATAGAAAAGGGCAGGGACTAGCACAAAGATTCAGAAACAGTAAGAGGAGTAAAGGGGAGCGTCAAGATACAGAGTGAATGTAGAAGCTGGAACAGCAACAGTGAGCAATACAGAGGGATAGAGAAAGAAAAAGAGAGATGGAAAGAGAGAAAAAAAAGAGAGAAAGAAAAGCAAAGCATTTTCAGGTGCAGAGAAAGAACAAACTGCAAGGATCAAGCCAGTGAAATTGTAGGGGGAAAGAATGAGAAATACAGAATAGGACAAAGATGGAAAAGAAAAAAAAAAAAGCGCGGGCAGAGAACAGATGCTGAAGACTGGGAAAGGAGAGAAAAGAGCACAGAGAAATAAAAGGGCAGGGTTATAGGGATCCCAGGAGACAAAAATTGTAGCAGCAGCACAATAAATGAAAGGAACCAAAAAGTCCACCTTTAAAAAGTTTGCTATCTCCTCCCATCACTGTCGCAACAAGCAGCAGAGCAGGGAAAGCACACATACTATTATTTCTCATAAGGATGCTTTCAGGCATAGTAACAGCAGGGCTCTTGCCGAGAATGTAAAGGAGAGTCAATCAAATGCAGCTGCTCCCCAGACCCTATTTATACCTTTGAGAGAGTTCGCCCCACCCCATTCACAGGTGATGCTTGTGAAGGCCCAGGGTGTATATAAGCCCCAGGCCTTGCCTGGGGAGGTCATTCAGCCTCTGGTTTCCCTTGAGATTGGAGCTCTGCTGGTGTTTTAACTCCTTGTGTCGGATGAGGGCTGGAATGGTAAGGGTTTTTTTTTTGGTTTTTAATAGCACTTTGTCTGTGAGGCAACTTGTTGCTATTCTTCATTCTGGGCAGGGGGGTGGGGGATGGTGATGCATTCATCCTAGAGTATCTCCAGTTTGTTGCTGGCAGCATATGGGGGATAAAAATTTGTTAGCTAGGGCACTGCTTTTCTTGAATTGAGCTCCTAAAGCCTGCAGCCGTCTCATATTTTGATGCTGTACTTTTCTGTTTCTTTTTTTCTTGTAGATGCTGAAGAGGGAGCCGGTGACTGCACGATTATTTCCATAAGCAGACCTGACTTAAGCAGCTTTGGCCAAGGAGAGCTTCAGCGGTGACCCTCTGCAAGCTAAGTTGAGGGGACAGAGTCAATAAGCGGGAGGTGGCTTGGGGATAGCAGCCCTAGGCGTGGTGGGTGAGGAGGGTAGTTTCTGCTAGTCTCTGGAGCCACGGAGGGGGATAACCAAAACAGCGTGGGAGAAGCCATCGGAGCAGTAGCCGAGGGGGTTGAATGCTGAGGAAGCAGAGCTTAATGTTTGAGTTTGGTTGCAGACTAGCTTGGCTTGGCTGTGCTCTGCAGTCGAGGCAGCGTGAGCAAAAGCAGGCAAGAGGTTTGGAATTCTTTGGTCATTGCAGAGAGTCAGGGACTGGGCTAGTAACATTGTGGGGAAAATGAAAAAAAAAAAAACAAACCCGCAGACTGGGAAAAAAGATGAAAAAGGAAAAAAGAACTATGGACACAAGACAGATACTAAAGACCGGGGGGAAGCGGGGCGGGGTGGGGAGAAAGAGAAAACAACACAGAAAAATAAAAGAGTATGGTTATAGGGATGCCAGAAAATAAAAATTGTATTGCAGTACAGTAAATGAAAGGAACCGAAAAGTCTAGCTCTAAGATCTTTGCTATCTAGTCACCTCACCGTCACGAGAAGCGGCATCGCAATGAAAGCTTGCATACTGTTATTTCTGATAAGAATGCTTTTGGGCATAATAACGGCATAGTTCTTAGCAAAAATGTAAGGTATAGTCAGTAAAACACAGGTGCTCCCCATTTCCTATTTATACCTTTGAGATAGTTCACCCCACCCCCTTAACAGGTGATGTGCATGAAGGCCCAGGGTGTATATAAGCCCCAGGCCTTGCCCACAGAGTTCATTCGGCCTCTGGCTTCCCTCGAGGTCAGAGCTCTGCCGCCGCTTTACCTTCTTGCGGCCGATGAGGGTGTGCTGGAAAGGTAAGCTTATTTTTTTTTTCTTTTACAGTGCTTTGTCTTTGTTTAGCATTTCTGGTTATGGGGTCAGTTCTGGGTGTTCCTCATTCTGTGGGGTCGATGTTTTTATCCTAGAATCTCTGCAGTTTGTAGTTGGCTCCTTACGGGACATAACAATTTAGATTTTAGTACACTTGCCTAGAGGAGTAAGTCGATTCCGTGGGTCGGTAGATGATGCAAGGGACCAGGGGAACCCTGGGAAAGGCTGAGAAGTACAGCTCTCGAGGAATATCAGCTCATAAGGGTCAAGGGATTAAAATATAGTGCAGGTTCTGTTAGGAAAAACCAGAGTTCTTTGTCTGATTTTTCAGGGGTGCGGAAGGACTTTAATGGTTTAGAACTGGGAAAGGAAGATAGCTTCATCAGACTTTCTCGGATCGGTTTGGCGGTCAGATGCAAGCGTCATTCAGGTTTCTGTCGTTCCAGTCTCTCTGCAGCCAGTAGGAGGTAACGATGCGATTGAGACACAGATTCAGACACGAGGTATGGATTATTTGGACTCTCGTGTGGCAATTGCCAGTTTGCGTATCGGAGGAATTTGATCTCGAGAAGTTTCGGTCGCCTTAAAAATGTAATCTCTGGGACTGAGATCTCTGCTCCCTCGTCCCTTCTACTTATTGCATTGTTCGAGTGACTTATTTGCACCCGTCCCGTCTTCATCTGTCTGAATATCGGATACTTTGCTACTTGAAAGTATGGATTTGCTGCCTATCTGCAGCGCAGGATTCCGTCCTTGTCTTCCACTGTATTTCTCAGGGAAGAGGACGGTCATCGTTTTGCCTCGTAACAGTTAACAGCTGAGCGATCATTCCTCATCCGGTCTGTGGGCACACGAGCCTCCCTCGTTTAGAAGAGCTTGGGATTTTTCCAAACTTACCGGGGAGATTTGCTCTATCGCTCACAGCGGTCGGTACCTCTTTCCTGTTATCCATTGTGTGGATTTTTATGTTCATAGACTTTCCAGTTTAGGTCTTAAAGGAGTCAGTTCCCACCGTTGTGAACTTTTCATCGGCTGCTTGCCTTTGTCCTTCCAGTCTCCATTACTGTCTGGTAAGTGTTCTGATTTTTTAGGTCTTCTGTGTCGATTCTTTTTGAGAACCGGTAAAGGTTGTAATTTTTCAAGTTCTTTTTGTTTACTGCTGTAACTAAAGTCTAGTAAAATTCCTAGAATTTTGATCCGCACAGCTCATCTGTCTTTTGTCCCGGCTATCGGCACTACTATGTTCCTGTAACGGGAGCGGCGGAGAGAAGAGGTAAGCGGACCGTGTGGCATTTTGGCGTGCCTGTGAGGTAGTTGGGCTCACTCTTAAGGGGCTGGCGGCGAGGAGGAAACTAAGTATGTCTCGAAGAGTAAAGTAGTAGCATTTGTTATCTCGATTATGTACGGAACCTTTGGTTTGGCAGGTGCCCTGACAGTTTTGCAGCGGGTTTAGTACAAGATGTCGGCAGTGAGCAGTGTGATGCTGACTTAGCACTCTGTTTGCTGTCTCTTTTTTTTTTTTTTTTGTGTGTGTGTATTATAGTCCAGGACAATGTGACAGTGCAGGATTTTTCCAGTTACTTGATGCAGTTAGAGGTTTTTTGCCTGGGATGGCTTTGGGTCCTCGGTCCTCAGGAAGTTAAGAGGGCTGTGGTTTTTGCCGGGAAGAGGGCAGAATGTCGAGAGCAGCAAGGAGGAGATTTAGCGTAGGGTAGAAGGTTGCGCGGGGAGAGTTTGCCTCGTTACAGATTTGGAGAAGGGTTTAATTTTCAGCCCCAAGCTAGCGTGCGCCAGGCAGGGCAGTTCCAGCCTGTATCTGTCTTTCAGGACCCTTATAAAGGCCACAAGACCCTTCTAATGCCCCTCAGGACCTTTCTAAAGGCCCTCAGACCCTTCTAGTGCCCCTCAGGGCATTTATAAAGGTTCCCAGACCCTTCTAGAGCCTGTCAGGACCCTTATAAAGGCCCCCAGACCCCTCTAGAGCACCTCAGAACACTTCTAAAGGCCTGCAGACCATTCTAATGCCTGTCAGGGCCTTTATAAAGGTCCCCAGACCCTTCTACTGCCCCTCAGGAGCATTCTAAAGGTCCCCAGACCCTTCTAATGCCCCACAGGGCCTTTCTAAAGGTCCCCAGACCCTTCTAGAGCCCCTCAAGACGCTTCTAAAGGCCCCCAGACCCTTATAGAGCCCCTCAGGACCAATCTAAAGTCCCCCAGACCCTGCTAATTCCCCTCAGGGCTTTTATAAGGGCACCCAGACCCTTCTAATGCCCCTCAGGACATTTCTAAAGGCCCCCAGAACATTCTAGAGCCCCTCAGTACATTTCTAAAGGCACCCAGACCCTTGTAATGCCACTCAGGGCCTTTCTAAAGGCCGCGAGACCCTTATAATCCCCCTGAGGGCCTTTAAAAAGGCCCCCAGACCCTTCTGGACCCCCTCAGGACGCTTCTAATAGTCCCCAGACCCTTCTAGAGCCCCTCAGGGCCTTTCTAAAGGCCTCCACACCCTTCTAATGACCCTCAAGACCCATGTAAAGGCCCCCAGACCCTTCTAGATTGCCTCAGGACCCATCTAAAAGCCCCCAGACCCTTCTAATGCCTTTCAGGACCCTTATGAAGAACACAAGACCCTTCTAATGCCCCTCAGGACCTATCTAAAGGCATTCAGACCATTCTAATGCCCCTCAGGACCCTTCTAAAGGCCCCTAGACCCTTCTAATGCCCCTCAGGTCCTTTCTAAATTACCCCAGACATTTCTAGAACCTCTCAGGGCCTTTCTATATGACCCCAGACTCTTGTAATGCGCCTCAGGGCTTTTCTAAAGTCCCCCATACCCTTCTAATGCCCCTCAGGACATTTCTAAAGGCCCCCAGACCCTTCTAGAGCCCCTCAGGACATTTCTAAAGGCACCCAGACCCTTCTAATGCCACTCAGGGCCATTCTAAAGGCCACGAGACCCTTATAATCCCCCTGAGGGCCTTTAAAAAGGCCCCCAGACCCTTCTGGACCCCCTCAGGACGCTTCTAATAGCCCCCAGACCACCCTTCTAGAGCCCCTCAGGGCCTTTCTAAAGGCCTCAACACCCTTCTAATGACCCTCAAGACCCATGTAAAGGCCCCCAGACCCTTCTAGATTGCCTCAGGACCCATCTAAAAGCCCCCAGACCCTTCTAATGCCTTTCAGGGCCTTTCTAAAGGCCTCCACAACCTTCTAATGACCCTCAAGACCCATGTAAAGGCCCCTAGACCCTTCTAGATTGCGTCAGGACCCATCTAAAAGCCCCCAGACCCTTCTAATGCCTTTCAGGACCCTTATGAAGGCCACAAGACCCTTCTAATGCCCCTCAGGACCTTTCTAAAGGCCCTCAGACCCTTCTAATGCCCCTCAGGGCATTTATAAAGGTTCCCAGACCCTTCTAGAGCCCGTCAGGACCCTTATAAAGGCCCCCAGACCATTCTAGAGCCCCTCAGGACACTTCTAAAGGCCCGCAGACCATTCTAATGCCCGTCAGGGCCTTTCTAAAGGTCCCCAGACCCTTCTACTGCCCCTCAGGAGCATTCTAAAGGCGCCCAGACCCTTCTAATGCCCCACAGGGCCTTTCTAAAGGTCCCCAGACCCTTCTAGAGCCCCTGAAGACCCGTCTAAAGGCCCCCAGACCCTTCTAATGCCTCTCAGGGCCTTTCTAAAGGTCCCCAGACCCTTCTAATGCCCCTCAGGGCCTTTCTAAAGTACCCCAGACACTTCTAGAACCTCTCAGGGCCTTTCTATATGACCCCAGACCCTTGTAATGCCCCTCAGGACATTTCTAAAGGCCCCCAGACCCTTCTGGACCCCCTCAGGACGCTTCTAATAGCCCCCAGACCACCCTTCTAGAGCCCCTCAGGGCCTTTCTAAAGGCCTCAACACCCTTCTAATGACCCTCAAGACCCATGTAAAGGCCCCCAGACCCTTCTAGATTGCCTCAGGACCCATCTAAAAGCCCCCAGACCCTTCTAATGCCTTTCAGGGCCTTTCTAAAGGCCTCCACACCCTTCTAATGACCCTCAAGACCCATGTAAAGGCCCCTAGACCCTTCTAGATTGCCTCAGGACCCATCTAAAAGCCCCCAGACCCTTCTAATGCCTTTCAGGACTCTTATGAAGGCCACAAGACCCTTCTAATGCCCCTCAGGACCTTTCTAAAGGCCTTCAGACCCTTCTAATGCCCCTCAGGGCATTTATAAAGGTTCCCAGACCCTTCTAGAGACCGTCAGGAAACTTATAAAGGTCCCCAGACCATTCTACTGCCCCTCAGGAGCATTATAAAGGCCCACAGACCCTTCTAATGCCCCTCAGGTCATTTCTAAAGGCACCAAGACCCTTCTAATGTCACTCAGGGCCTTTCTAAAGGCCGCGAGACCCTTATAATCCCCCTGAGGGCCTTTAAAAAGGCCCCCAGACCCTTCTGGACCCCCTCAGGACGCTTCTAATAGACCCCAGACCCTTCTAGAGCCCCTCAGGGCCTTTCTAAAGGCCTCCACACCCTTCTAATGACCCTCAAGACCCATGTAAAGGCCCCTAGACCCTTCTAGATTGCCTCAGGACCCATCTAAAAGCCCCCAGACCCTTCTAATGCCTTTCAGGACTCTTATGAAGGCCACAAGACCCTTCTAATGCCCCTCAGGACCTTTCTAAAGGCCCTGAGAACCTTCTAATGCCCCTCAGGGCATTTATAAAGGTTCCCAGACCCTTCTAGAGCCCGTCAGGACCCTTATAAAGGCCCCCAGACCCTTCTAGAGCCCCTCAGGACACTTCTAAAGGCCCGCAGACCATTCTAATGCCCGTCAGGGCCTTTCTAAAGGTCCCCAGACCCTTCTACTGCCCCTCAGGAGCATTCTAAAGGCCCCCAGACCCTTCTAATGCCCCACAGGGCCTTTCTAAAGGTACCCAGACCCTTCTAGATCCCCTGAAGACCCTTCTAAAGGCTCCTAGACCCTTATAGAGCCCTTCAGGATCCCTCTAAAGGCCCCCAGACACTGCTAATTCCCCTCCGGGCTTTTATAAGGGCACCCAGACCCTTCTAATGCCCCTCAGGACCCTTATAAAGGCACCCAGACCCTTCTAGAGCCTCTCAGGACAGTTTTAAATGCCTCCAGACCCTTCTAGACCCGCTCAGGACCATTCCAAAGGCCCCCAGACCCTTCTACTGCCCCTCAGGACATCTCTAAAGTAAACCAGACCCTTCTAATACCCCTCAGGTCATTTCTAAAGGCACCCACACCCTTCTAATGCCACTCAGGGTCATTCTAAAGGCCGCGAGAACCTTATAATCCCCCTGAGGGCCTTTAAAAAGGCCCCCAGACCATTCTGGACCCACTCAGGACGCTTCTAATAGCCCCCAGACACTTCTAGAGCCCCTCAGGGCCTTTCTAAAGGCCTCCACACCCTTCTAATGACCCTCAAGACCCATGTAAAGGCCCCTAGACCCTTCTAGATTGCCTCAGGACCCATCTAAAAGCCCCCAGACCCTTCTAATGCCTTTCAGGACCCTTATGAATGCCACAAGACCCTTCTAATGCCCCTCAGGACCATTCTAAAGGCCCTCAGACCCTTCTAATGCCCCTCAGGGCATTTATAAAGGTTCCCAGACCCTTCTAGATCCCGTCAGGACCCTTATAAAGGCCCCCAGACCATTCTAGAGCCCCTCAGGACACTTCTAAAGGCCCGCAGACCATTCTAGTGCCCGTCAGGGCCTTTATAAAGGTCCCCAGACCCTTCTCCTGCCCCTCAGGAGCATTCTAAAGGCCCCCAGACCCTTCTAATGCCCCACAGGTCCTTTCTAAAGGTCCCCAGACCCTTCTAGAGCCCCTCAAGACCCTTCTAAAGGCACCCAGACCCTTATAGAGCCCCTCAGGACCCTTCTAAAGTCCCCCAGACCCTGCTAGTTCCCCTCAGGGCTTTTATAAGGGCACCCAGAATCTTCTAATGCCCCTCAGGAGCCTTATAAAAGCCCCCAGACCCGTCTAGAGCCTCTCAGGACAGTTTTAAATGCCTCCAGACCCTTCTAGACCCCCTCAGGGCCATTCTAAAGGCACCCAGACCGTTCTAATGCCCCTCAGGACCTTTCTAAAGTAAACCAGACTCTTCTAGAACCTCTCAGGGCCTTTCTATATGACCCCAGGCCCTTGTAATGCCACTCAGGGCCATTCTAAAGGCCGCGAGACCCTTATAATCCCCCTGAGGGCCTTTAAAAAGGCCCCCAGACCCTTCTGGACGCCCTCAGGAAGCTTATAATAGCCCCCAGACCCTTCTAGAGCCCCTCAGGGCCTTTCTAAAGGCCTCCACACCCTTCTAATGACCCTCAAAACCCATGTAAAGGCCGCCAGACCCTTCTAGATTGCCTCAGGACCCATCTAAAAGCACCCAGACCCTTCTAATGCCTTTCAGGGCCTTTCTAAAGGCCTCCACACCCTTCTAAAGACCCTCAAGACCCATGTAAAGGCCCCTAGACCCTTCTAGATTGCCTCAGGACCCATCTAAAAGCCCCCAGAGCCTTCTAATGCCTTTCAGGACCCTTATGAAGGCCACAAGACCCTTCTAATGCCCCTCAGGACCTTTCTAATGCCCCTCAGACCCTTCTAATGCCCCTCAGGACCTTTCTAAAGGCCCTCAGACCCTTCTAATGCCCCTCAGGACCTTTCTAAAGGCCCTCAGACCCTTCTAATGCCCCTCAGGGCATTTATAAAGGCCCTCAGACCCTTCTAATGCCCCTCAGGGCATTTATAAAGGCCCCCAGACCATTCTAGAGCCCGTCAGGACCCTTATAAAGGCCCCCAGACCATTCTAGAGCCCCTCAGGACACTTCTAAATGCCCGCAGACCGTTCTAATGCCCGTCAGGGCCTTTATAAAGGTCCCCAGACCCTTCTCCTGCCCCTCAGGAGCATTCTAAAGGCCCCCAGACCCTTCTAATGCCCCACAGGGCCTTTCTAAAGGTCCCCAGACCCTTCTAGAGCCCCTCAAGACCCTTCTAAAGGCCCCCAGACCCTTATAGAGCCCCTCAGGACCCTTCTAAAGTCCCCCAGACCCTGCTAGTTCCCCTCAGGGCTTTTATAAGGGCACCCAGAATCTTCTAATGCCCCTCAGGACCCTTATAAAGGCCCCCAGACTCTTCTAGAGCCTCTCAGGACAGTTTTAAATGCCTCCAGACCCTTCTAGACCCCCTTAGGACCATTCTAAAGGCACCCATACCCTTCTAATGCCCCTCAGGGCCTTTCTAAAGTAAACCAGACGCTTCTAGAACCTCTTAGGGCCGTTCTATATGAACCCAGACCCCTGTAATGCAACTCAGGGCCTTTCTAAAGGCCGCGAGACCCTTATAATCCCCCTGAGGGCCTTTAAAAAGGATCCCAGACCTTTCTGGACCCCCTCTGGACACTTCTAATAGCCCCCAGACATTTCTAGAGCCCCTCAGGGCCTTTCTAAAGGCCTCCACACCCTTCTAATGACCCTCAAGACCCATGTAAAGGCCCCCAGACCCTTCTAGATTGCCTCAGGACCCATCTAAAAGCCCCCAGACCCTTCTAATGCCTTTCAGGGCCTTTCTAAAGGCCTCCACACCCTTCTAATGACCCTCAAGACCCATGTAAAGGCCCCTAGACCCTTCTAGATTGCCCCAGGACCCATCTAAAAGCCCCCAGACCCTTCCAATGCCTTTCAGGACCCTTATGAAGGCCACAAGACCCTTCTAAAGCCCCTCAGGACCTTTCTAAAGGCCCTCAGACCCTTCTAATGCCCCTCAGGGCATTTATAAAGGTTCCCAGACTCTTCTAGAGCACGTCAGGACCCTTATAAAGGCCCCCAGACCATTCTAGAGCCCCTCAGGACAATTCTAAATTCCGCAGACCATTCTAATGCCCGTCAGGGCCTTTCTAAAGGTCCGCAGACCCTTCTACTGCCCCTCAGGAGCATTCTAAAGGCCAGCAGACCCTTCTAATGCCCCACAGGGCCTTTCTAAAGGACCCCAGACCCTTCTAGAGCCCCTGAAGACCCTTCTAAAGGCCCCCAGACCCTTATAGAGCCCCTCAGGACCCTTCTAAAGTCCCCCAGACCCTGCTAATTCCCCTCAGGGCTTTTATAAGGGCACCCACACCCTTCTAATGCCCCTCAGGGCCTTTCTAAATTACCCCAGACACTTCTAGAACCTCTCAGGGCCTTTCTATATGACCCCAGGCCCTTGTAATGCCACTCAGGGCCTTTCTAAAGGCAGCGAGACCCTTATAATCCCCCTGAGGGCCTTTAAAAAGGCCCCCAGACCCTTCTGGACCCCCTTAGGACGCTTCTAATAGCCCCCAGACCCTTCTAGAGCCCCTCAGGGCCTTTCTAAAGGCCTCCACACCCTTCTAATGACCCTCAAGACCCATGTAAAGGCCCCTAGACCCTTCTAGATTGCCTCAGGACCCATCTAAAAGCCCCCAGACCCTTCTAATGCCTTTCAGGACCCTTATGAAGGCCACAAGACCCTTCTAATGCCCCTCAGGACCTTTCTAAAGGCCCTCAGACCCTTCTAATGCCCCTCAGGGCATGTATAAAGGTTCCCAGAGCATTCTAGAGCCCATCAGGACACTTATAAAGGTCCTCAGACCCTTCTACTGCCCCTCAGGAGCATTATAAAGGCCCCCAGACCCTTCTAATGCCCCTCAGGTCATTTCTAAAGGCACCCAGACCCTTCTAATGCCACTCAGGGCCTTTCTAAAGGCCGCGAGACCCTTATAATCCCCCTGAGGGCCTTTAAAAAGGCCCCCAGACCATTCTGGACCCACTCAGGACGCTTCTAATAGCCCCCAGACCCTTCTAGAGCCCCTCAGGGCCTTTCTAAAGGCCTCCACACCCTTCTAATGACCCTCAAGACCCATGTAAAGGCCCCCAGACCCTTCTAGATTGCCTCAGGACCCATCTAAAAGCCCTCAGACCCTTCTAATGCCTTTCAGGACCCTTATGAAGGCCACAAGACCCTTCTAATGCCCCTCAGGACCTTTCTAAAGGCCCTCAGACCCTTCTAATGCCCCTCAGGGCATTTATAAAGGTTCCCAGACCCTTCTAGAGCCCGTCAGGACCCTTATAAAGGCTCCCAGACCATTCTAGAGCCCCTCAGGACACTTCTAAAGGCCCGCAGACCATTCTAATGCCCGTCAGGGCCTTTATAAAGGTCCCCAGACCATTCTACTGCCCCTCAGGAGCATTCTAAAGGCCCCCAGACCTTTCTAATGCCCCACAGGGCCATTCTAAAGGTCCCCAGACCCTTCTAGAGACCCTGAAGACCATTCTAAAGGCCCCCAGACCATTATAGAGCCCCTCAGGACCCTTCTAAAGTCCCCCAGACCCTGCTAATTCCCCTCAGGGCTTTTATAAGGGCACCCAGAATCTTCTAATGCCCCTGAGGACCCTTATAAAGGCACCCAGACCCTTCTAGAGCCTCTCAGGACAGTTTTAAATGCGTCCAGACCATTCTAGACACCCTCAGGACCATTCTAAAGGCCCCCAGACCCTTCTAATGCCCCTCAGGGCCTTTCTAAAGGCCCCCATACCCTTCTAATGCCCCTCAGGTCATTTCTAAAGGCACCCAGACCCTTCTAATGCCACTCAGGGCCTTTCTAAAGGCCGCGAGACCCTTATAATCCCCCTGAGGGCCTTTAAAATGCCCCCAGACCCTTCTGGACTCCCTCAGGACGCTTCTAATAGACCCCAGACCCTTCTAGAGCCCCTCAGCGCCTTTCTAAAGGCATCCACACCCTTCTAATGACCCTCAAGACCCATGTAAAGGCCCCCAGACCCTTCTAGAATGCCTCAGGACCCATCTAAAAGCCCCCAGACCTTTCTAATGCCTTTCAGGGCCTTTCTAAAGGCCTCCACACCCTTTTAATGACCCTCAAGACCCATGTAAAGGCCCCTAGACCCTTCTAGATTGCCTCAGGACCCATCTAAAAGCCCCCAGACCCTTCTAATGCCTTTCAGGACTCTTATGAAGGCCACAAGACCCTTCTAATGCCCCTCAGGACCTTTCTAAAGGCCTTCAGACCCTTCTAATGCCCCTCAGGGCATTTATAAAGGTTCCCAGACCCTTCTAGAGACCGTCAGGAAACTTATAAAGGTCCCCAGACCATTCTACTGCCCCTCAGGAGCATTATAAAGGCCCACAGACCCTTCTAATGCCCCTCAGGTCATTTCTAAAGGCACCAAGACCCTTCTAATGTCACTCAGGGCCTTTCTAAAGGCCGCGAGACCCTTATAATCCCCCTGAGGGCCTTTAAAAAGGCCCCCAGACCCTTCTGGACCCCCTCAGGACGCTTCTAATAGACCCCAGACCCTTCTAGAGCCCCTCAGGGCCTTTCTAAAGGCCTCCACACCCTTCTAATGACCCTCAAGACCCATGTAAAGGCCCCTAGACCCTTCTAGATTGCCTCAGGACCCATCTAAAAGCCCCCAGACCCTTCTAATGCCTTTCAGGACCCTTATGAAGGCCACAAGACCCTTCTAATGCCCCTCAGGACCTTTCTAAAGGCCCTCAGAACCTTCTAATGCCCCTCAGGGCATTTATAAAGGTTCCCAGACCCTTCTAGAGCCCGTCAGGACCCTTATAAAGGCCCCCAGACCATTCTAGAGCCCCTCAGGACACTTCTAAAGGCCCGCAGACCATTCTAATGCCCGTCAGGGCCTTTCTAAAGGTCCCCAGACCCTTCTACTGCCCCTCAGGAGCATTCTAAAGGCCCCCAGACCCTTCTAATGCCCCACAGGGCCTTTCTAAAGGTACCCAGACCCTTCTAGATCCCCTGAAGACCCTTCTAAAGGCTCCTAGACCCTTATAGAGCCCTTCAGGACCCCTCTAAAGGCCCCCAGACCCTGCTAATTCCCCTCCGGGCTTTTATAAGGGCACCCAGACCCTTCTAATGCCCCTCAGGACCCTTATAAAGGCACCCAGACCCTTCTAGAGCCTCTCAGGACAGTTTTAAATGCCTCCAGACCCTTCTAGACCCGCTCAGGACCATTCCAAAGGCCCCCAGACCCTTCTACTGCCCCTCAGGACATCTCTAAAGTAAACCAGACCCTTCTAATACCCCTCAGGTCATTTCTAAAGGCACCCACACCCTTCTAATGCCACTCAGGGTCATTCTAAAGGCCGCGAGAACCTTATAATCCCGCTGAGGGCCTTTAAAAAGGCCCCCAGACCATTCTGGACCCACTCAGGACGCTTCTAATAGCCCCCAGACATTTCTAGAGCCCCTCAGGGCCTTTCTAAAGGCACCCAGACCCTTATAGAGCCCCTCAGGACCCTTCTAAAGTCCCCCAGACCCTGCTAGTTCCCCTCAGGGCTTTTATAAGGGCACCCAGAATCTTCTAATGCCCCTCAGGAGCCTTATAAAAGCCCCCAGACCCGTCTAGAGCCTCTCAGGACAGTTTTAAATGCCTCCAGACCCTTCTAGACCCCCTCAGGACCATTCTAAAGGCACCCAGACCCTTCTAATGCCCCTCAGGACCTTTCTAAAGTAAACCAGACTCTTCTAGAACCTCTCAGGGCCTTTCTATATGACCCCAGGCCCTTGTAATGCCACTCAGGGCCATTCTAAAGGCCGCGAGACCCTTATAATCCCCCTGAGGGCCTTTAAAAAGGCCCCCAGACCCTTCTGGACGCCCTCAGGGAGCTTATAATAGCCCCCAGACCCTTCTAGAGCCCCTCAGGGCCTTTCTAAAGGCCTCCACACCCTTCTAATGACCCTCAAAACCCATGTAAAGGCCGCCAGACCCTTCTAGATTGCCTCAGGACCCATCTAAAAGCACCCAGACCCTTCTAATGCCTTTCAGGGCCTTTCTAAAGGCCTCCACACCCTTCTAAAGACCCTCAAGACCCATGTAAAGGCCCCTAGACCCTTCTAGATTGCCTCAGGACCCATCTAAAAGCCCCCAGACCCTTCTAATGCCTTTCAGGACCCTTATGAAGGCCACAAGACCCTTCTAATGCCCCTCAGGACCTTTATAAAGGCCCTCAGACCCTTCTAATGCCCCTCAGGACCTTTCTAAAGGCCCTCAGACCCTTCTAATGCCCCTCAGGACCTTTCTAAAGGCCCTCAGACCCTTCTAATGCCCCTCAGGGCATTTATAAAGGCCCTCAGACCCTTCTAATGCCCCTCAGGGCATTTATAAAGGCCCCCAGACCATTCTAGAGCCCGTCAGGACCCTTATAAAGGCCCCCAGACCATTCTAGAGCCCCTCAGGACACTTCTAAATGTCCGCAGACCATTCTAATGCCCGTCAGGGCCTTTATAAAGGTCCCCAGACCCTTCTCCTGCCCCTCAGGAGCATTCTAAAGGCCCCCAGACCCTTCTAATGCCCCACAGGGCCTTTCTAAAGGTCCCCAGACCCTTCTAGAGCCCCTCAAGACCCTTCTAAAGGCCCCCAGACCCTTATAGAGCCCCTCAGGACCCTTCTAAAGTCCCCCAGACCCTGCTAGTTCCCCTCAGGGCTTTTATAAGGGCACCCAGAATATTCTAATGCCCATCAGGACCCTTATAAAGGCCCCCAGACCCTTCTAGAGCCTCTCAGGACAGTTTTAAATGCCTCCAGACCCTTCTAGACCCCCTTAGGACCATTCTAAAGGCACCCATACCCTTTTAATGCCCCTCAGGGCCTTTCTAAAGTAAACCAGACGCTTCTAGAACCTCTTAGGGCCGTTCTATATGAACCCAGACCCCTGTAATGCAACTCAGGGCCTTTCTAAAGGCCGCGAGACCCTTATAATCCCCCTGAGGGCCTTTAAAAAGGACCCCAGACCCTTCTGGACCCCCTCTGGACACTTCTAATAGCCCCCAGACATTTCTAGAGCCCCTCAGGGCCTTTCTAAAGGCCTCCACACCCTTCTAATGACCCTCAAGACCCATGTAAAGGCCCCCAGACCCTTCTAGATTGCCTCAGGACCCATCTAAAAGCCCCCAGACCCTTCTAATGCCTTTCAGGGCCTTTCTAAAGGCCTCCACACCCTTCTAATGACCCTCAAGACCCATGTAAAGGCCCCTAGACCCTTCTAGATTGCCCCAGGACCCATCTAAAAGCCCCCAGACCCTTCCAATGCCTTTCAGGACCCTTATGAAGGCCACAAGACCCTTCTAAAGCCCCTCAGGACCTTTCTAAAGGCCCTCAGACCCTTCTAATGCCCCTCAGGGCATTTATAAAGGTTCCCAGACTCTTCTAGAGCACGTCAGGACCCTTATAAAGGCCCCCAGACCATTCTAGAGCCCCTCAGGACAATTCTAAATTCCGCAGACCATTCTAATGCCCGTCAGGGCCTTTCTAAAGGTCCCCAGACCCTTCTCCTGCCCCTCAGGAGCATTCTAAAGGCCCCCAGACCCTTCTAATGCCCCACAGGGCCTTTCTAAAGGACCCCAGACCCTTCTAGAGCCCCTGAAGACCCTTCTAAAGGCCCCCAGACCCTTATAGAGCCCCTCAGGACACTTCTAAAGTCCCCCAGACCCTGCTAATTCCCCTCAGGGCTTTTATAAGGGCACCCACACCCTTCTAATGCCCCTCAGGGCCTTTCTAAATTACCCCAGACACTTCTAGAACCTCTCAGGGCCTTTCTATATGACCCCAGGCCCTTGTAATGCCACTCAGGGCCTTTCTAAAGGCAGCGAGACCCTTATAATCCCCCTGAGGGCCTTTAAAAAGGCCCCCAGACCCTTCTGGACCCCCTCAGGACGCTTCTAATAGCCCCCAGACCCTTCTAGAGCCCCTCAGGGCCTTTCTAAAGGCCTCCACACCCTTCTAATGACCCTCAAGACCCATGTAAAGGCCCCCAGACCCTTCTAGATTGCCTCAGGACCCATCTAAAAGCACCCAGACCATTCTAATGCCTTTCAGGGCCTTTCTAAAGGCCTCCACACCCTTCTAATGACCCTCAAGACCCATGTAAAGGCCCCTAGACCCTTCTAGATTGCCTCAGGACCCATCTAAAAACCCCCAGACCCTTCTAATGCCTTTCAGGACCCTTATGAAGGCCACAAGACCCTTCTAATGCCCCTCAGGACCTTTCTAAAGGCCCTCAGAACCTTCTAATGCCCCTCAGGGCATTTATAAAGGTTCCCAGACCCTTCTAGAGCCCATCAGGACCCTTATAAAGGCCCCCAGACCATTCTAGAGCCCCTCAGGACACTTCTAAAGGCCCGCAGACCATTCTAATGCCCGTCAGGGCCTTTCTAAAGGTCCCCAGACCCTTCTACTGCCCCTCAGGAGCATTCTAAAGGCCCCCAGACCCTTCTAATGCCCCACAGGGCCTTTCTAAAGGTACCCAGACCCTTCTAGATCCCCTGAAGACCCTTCTAAAGGCTCCTAGACCCTTATAGAGCCCTTCAGGACCCCTCTAAAGGCCCCCAGACCCTGCTAATTCCCCTCCGGGCTTTTATAAGGGCACCCAGACCCTTCTAATGCCCCTCAGGACCCTTATAAAGGCACCCAGACCCTTCTAGAGCCTCTCAGGACAGTTTTAAATGCCTCCAGACCCTTCTAGACCCGCTCAGGACCATTCCAAAGGCCCCCAGACCCTTCTACTGCCCCTCAGGACATCTCTAAAGTAAACCAGACCCTTCTAATACCCCTCAGGTCATTTCTAAAGGCACCCACACCCTTCTAATGCCACTCAGGGTCATTCTAAAGGCCGCGAGAACTTTATAATCCCCCTGAGGGCCTTTAAAAAGGCCCCCAGACCATTCTGGACCCACTCAGGACGCTTCTAATAGCCCCCAGACACTTCTAGAGCCCCTCAGGGCCTTTCTAAAGGCCTCCACACCCTTCTAATGACCCTCAAGACCCATGTAAAGGCCCCTAGACCCTTCTAGATTGCCTCAGGACCCATCTAAAAGCCCCCAGACCCTTCTAATGCCTTTCAGGACCCTTATGAATGCCACAAGACCCTTCTAATGCCCCTCAGGACCATTCTAAAGGCACCCAGACCCTTATAGAGCCCCTCAGGACCCTTCTAAAGTCCCCCAGACCCTGCTAGTTCCCCTCAGGGCTTTTATAAGGGCACCCAGAATCTTCTAATGCCCCTCAGGAGCCTTATAAAAGCCCCCAGACCCGTCTAGAGCCTCTCAGGACAGTTTTAAATGCCTCCAGACCCTTCTAGACCCCCTCAGGACCATTCTAAAGGCACCCAGACCCTTCTAATGCCCCTCAGGACCTTTCTAAAGTAAACCAGACTCTTCTAGAACCTCTCAGGGCCTTTCTATATGACCCCAGGCCCTTGTAATGCCACTCAGGGCCATTCTAAAGGCCGCGAGACCCTTATAATCCCCCTGAGGGCCTTTAAAAAGGCCCCCAGACCCTTCTGGACGCCCTCAGGGAGCTTATAATAGCCCCCAGACCCTTCTAGAGCCCCTCAGGGCCTTTCTAAAGGCCTCCACACCCTTCTAATGACCCTCAAAACCCATGTAAAGGCCGCCAGACCCTTCTAGATTGCCTCAGGACCCATCTAAAAGCACCCAGACCCTTCTAATGCCTTTCAGGGCCTTTCTAAAGGCCTCCACACCCTTCTAAAGACCCTCAAGACCCATGTAAAGGCCCCTAGACCCTTCTAGATTGCCTCAGGACCCATCTAAAAGCCCCCAGACCCTTCTAATGCCTTTCAGGACCTTTATAAAGGCCCTCAGACCCTTCTAATGCCCCTCAGGACCTTTCTAAAGGCCCTCAGACCCTTCTAATGCCCCTCAGGACCTTTCTAAAGGCCCTCAGACCCTTCTAATGCCCCTCAGGGCATTTATAAAGGCCCTCAGACCCTTCTAATGCCCCTCAGGGCATTTATAAAGGCCCCCAGACCATTCTAGAGCCCGTCAGGACCCTTATAAAGGCCCCCAGACCATTCTAGAGCCCCTCAGGACACTTCTAAATGCCCGCAGACCATTCTAATGCCCGTCAGGGCCTTTATAAAGGTCCCCAGACCCTTCTCCTGCCCCTCAGGAGCATTCTAAAGGCCCCCAGACCCTTCTAATGCCCCACAGGGCCTTTCTAAAGGTCCCCAGACCCTTCTAGAGCCCCTCAAGACCCTTCTAAAGGCCCCCAGACCCTTATAGAGCCCCTCAGGACCCTTCTAAAGTCCCCCAGACCCTGCTAGTTCCCCTCAGGGCTTTTATAAGGGCACCCAGAATATTCTAATGCCCCTCAGGACCCTTATAAAGGCCCCCAGACCCTTCTAGAGCCTCTCAGGACAGTTTTAAATGCCTCCAGACCCTTCTAGACCCCCTTAGGACCATTCTAAAGGCACCCATACCCTTCTAATGCCCCTCAGGGCCTTTCTAAAGTAAACCAGACGCTTCTAGAACCTCTTAGGGCCGTTCTATATGAACCCAGACCCCTGTAATGCAACTCAGGGCCTTTCTAAAGGCCGCGAGACCCTTATAATCCCCCTGAGGGCCTTTAAAAAGGACCCCAGACCCTTCTGGACCCCCTCTGGACACTTCTAATAGCCCCCAGACATTTCTAGAGCCCCTCAGGGCCTTTCTAAAGGCCTCCACACCCTTCTAATGACCCTCAAGACCCATGTAAAGGCCCCCAGACCCTTCTAGATTGCCTCAGGACCCATCTAAAAGCCCCCAGACCCTTCTAATGCCTTTCAGGGCCTTTCTAAAGGCCTCCACACCCTTCTAATGACCCTCAAGACCCATGTAAAGGCCCCTAGACCCTTCTAGATTGCCCCAGGACCCATCTAAAAGCCCCCAGACCCTTCCAATGCCTTTCAGGACCCTTATGAAGGCCACAAGACCCTTCTAAAGCCCCTCAGGACCTTTCTAAAGGCCCTCAGACCCTTCTAATGCCCCTCAGGGCATTTATAAAGGTTCCCAGACTCTTCTAGAGCACGTCAGGACCCTTATAAAGGCCCCCAGACCATTCTAGAGCCCCTCAGGACAATTCTAAATTCCGCAGACCATTCTAATGCCCGTCAGGGCCTTTCTAAAGGTCCCCAGACCCTTCTACTGCCCCTCAGGAGCATTCTAAAGGCCAGCAGACCCTTCTAATGCCCCACAGGGCCTTTCTAAAGGACCCCAGACCCTTCTAGAGCCCCTGAAGACCCTTCTAAAGGCCCCCAGACCCTTATAGAGCCCCTCAGGACCCTTCTAAAGTCCCCCAGACCCTGCTAATTCCCCTCAGGGCTTTTATAAGGGCACCCACACCCTTCTAATGCCCCTCAGGGCCTTTCTAAATTACCCCAGACACTTCTAGAACCTCTCAGGGCCTTTCTATATGACCCCAGGCCCTTGTAATGCCACTCAGGGCCTTTCTAAAGGCAGCGAGACCCTTATAATCCCCCTGAGGGCCTTTAAAAAGGCCCCCAGACCCTTCTGGACCCCCTTAGGACGCTTCTAATAGCCCCCAGACCCTTCTAGAGCCCCTCAGGGCCTTTCTAAAGGCCTCCACACCCTTCTAATGACCCTCAAGACCCATGTAAAGGCCCCTAGACCCTTCTAGATTGCCTCAGGACCCATCTAAAAGCCCCCAGACCCTTCTAATGCCTTTCAGGACCCTTATGAAGGCCACAAGACCCTTCTAATGCCCCTCAGGACCTTTCTAAAGGCCCTCAGACCCTTCTAATGCCCCTCAGGGCATTTATAAAGGTTCCCAGAGCATTCTAGAGCCCATCAGGACACTTATAAAGGTCCTCAGACCCTTCTACTGCCCCTCAGGAGCATTATAAAGGCCCCCAGACCCTTCTAATGCCCCTCAGGTCATTTCTAAAGGCACCCAGACCCTTCTAATGCCACTCAGGGCCTTTCTAAAGGCCGCGAGACCCTTATAATCCCCCTGAGGGCCTTTAAAAAGGCCCCCAGACCATTCTGGACCCACTCAGGACGCTTCTAATAGCCCCCAGACCCTTCTAGAGCCCCTCAGGGCCTTTCTAAAGGCCTCCACACCCTTCTAATGACCCTCAAGACCCATGTAAAGGCCCCCAGACCCTTCTAGATTGCCTCAGGACCCATCTAAAAGCCCTCAGACCCTTTTAATGCCTTTCAGGACCCTTATGAAGGCCACAAGACCCTTCTAATGCCCCTCAGGACCTTTCTAAAGGCCCTCAGACCCTTCTAATGCCCCTCAGGGCATTTATAAAGGTTCCCAGACCCTTCTAGAGCCCGTCAGGACCCTTATAAAGGCTCCCAGACCATTCTAGAGCCCCTCAGGACACTTCTAAAGGCCCGCAGACCATTCTAATGCCCGTCAGGGCCTTTATAAAGGTCCCCAGACCATTCTACTGCCCCTCAGGAGCATTCTAAAGGCCCCCAGACCTTTCTAATGCCCCACAGGGCCATTCTAAAGGTCCCCAGACCCTTCTAGAGACCCTGAAGACCATTCTAAAGGCCCCCAGACCATTATAGAGCCCCTCAGGACCCTTCTAAAGTCCCCCAGACCCTGCTAATTCCCCTCAGGGCTTTTATAAGGGCACCCAGAATCTTCTAATGCCCCTGAGGACCCTTATAAAGGCACCCAGACCCTTCTAGAGCCTCTCAGGACAGTTTTAAATGCGTCCAGACCATTCTAGACACCCTCAGGACCATTCTAAAGGCCCCTAGACCCTTCTAATGCCCCTCAGGGCCTTTCTAAAGGCCCCCATACCCTTCTAATGCCCCTCAGGTCATTTCTAAAGGCACCCAGACCCTTCTAATGCCACTCAGGGCCTTTCTAAAGGCCGCGAGACCCTTATAATCCCCCTGAGGGCCTTTAAAATGCCCCCAGACCCTTCTGGACTCCCTCAGGACGCTTCTAATAGACCCCAGACCCTTCTAGAGCCCCTCAGCGCCTTTCTAAAGGCATCCACACCCTTCTAATGACCCTCAAGACCCATGTAAAGGCCCCTAGACCCTTCTAGATTGCCTCAGGACCCATCTAAAAGCCCCCAGACCTTTCTAATGCCTTTCAGGGCCTTTCTAAAGGCCTCCACACCCTTCTAATGACCCTCAAGACCCATGTAAAGGCCCCTAGACCCTTCTAGATTGCCTCAGGACCCATCTAAAAGCCCCCAGACCCTTCTAATGCCTTTCAGGACTCTTATGAAGGCCACAAGACCCTTCTAATGCCCCTCAGGACCTTTCTAAAGGCCTTCAGACCCTTCTAATGCCCCTCAGGGCATTTATAAAGGTTCCCAGACCCTTCTAGAGACCGTCAGGAAACTTATAAAGGTCCCCAGACCATTCTACTGCCCCTCAGGAGCATTATAAAGGCCCACAGACCCTTCTAATGCCCCTCAGGTCATTTCTAAAGGCACCAAGACCCTTCTAATGTCACTCAGGGCCTTTCTAAAGGCCGCGAGACCCTTATAATCCCCCTGAGGGCCTTTAAAAAGGCCCCCAGACCCTTCTGGACCCCCTCAGGACGCTTCTAATAGACCCCAGACCCTTCTAGAGCCCCTCAGGGCCTTTCTAAAGGCCTCCACACCCTTCTAATGACCCTCAAGACCCATGTAAAGGCCCCTAGACCCTTCTAGATTGCCTCAGGACCCATCTAAAAGCCCCCAGACCCTTCTAATGCCTTTCAGGACCCTTATGAAGGCCACAAGACCCTTCTAATGCCCCTCAGGACCTTTCTAAAGGCCCTCAGAACCTTCTAATGCCCCTCAGGGCATTTATAAAGGTTCCCAGACCCTTCTAGAGCCCGTCAGGACCCTTATAAAGGCCCCCAGACCATTCTAGAGCCCCTCAGGACACTTCTAAAGGCCCGCAGACCATTCTAATGCCCGTCAGGGCCTTTCTAAAGGTCCCCAGACCCTTCTACTGCCCCTCAGGAGCATTCTAAAGGCCCCCAGACCCTTCTAATGCCCCACAGGGCCTTTCTAAAGGTACCCAGACCCTTCTAGATCCCCTGAAGACCCTTCTAAAGGCTCCTAGACCCTTATAGAGCCCTTCAGGACCCCTCTAAAGGCCCCCAGACCCTGCTAATTCCCCTCCGGGCTTTTATAAGGGCACCCAGACCCTTCTAATGCCCCTCAGGACCCTTATAAAGGCACCCAGACCCTTCTAGAGCCTCTCAGGACAGTTTTAAATGCCTCCAGACCCTTCTAGACCCGCTCAGGACCATTCCAAAGGCCCCCAGACCATTCTACTGCCCCTCAGGACATCTCTAAAGTAAACCAGACCCTTCTAATACCCCTCAGGTCATTTCTAAAGGCACCCACACCCTTCTAATGCCACTCAGGGTCATTCTAAAGGCAGCGAGAACCTTATAATCCCCCTGAGGGCCTTTAAAAAGGCCCCCAGACCATTCTGGACCCACTCAGGACGCTTCTAATAGCCCCCAGACACTTCTAGAGCCCCTCAGGGCCTTTCTAAAGGCCTCCACACCCTTCTAATGACCCTCAAGACCCATGTAAAGGCCCCTAGACCCTTCTAGATTGCCTCAGGACCCATCTAAAAGCCCCCAGACCCTTCTAATGCCTTTCAGGACCCTTATGAATGCCACAAGACCCTTCTAATGCCCCTCAGGACCATTCTAAAGGCCCTCAGACCCTTCTAATGCCCCTCAGGGCATTTATAAAGGTTCCCAGACCCTTCTAGATCCCGTCAGGACCCTTATAAAGGCCCCCAGACCATTCTAGAGCCCCTCAGGACACTTCTAAAGGCCCGCAGACCATTCTAATGCCCGTCAGGGCCTTTATAAAGGTCCCCAGACCCTTCTCCTGCCCCTCAGGAGCATTCTAAAGGCCCCCAGACCCTTCTAATGCCCCACAGGTCCTTTCTAAAGGTCCCCAGACCCTTCTAGAGCCCCTCAAGACCCTTCTAAAGGCACCCAGACCCTTATAGAGCCCCTCAGGACCCTTCTAAAGTCCCCCAGACCCTGCTAGTTCCCCTCAGGGCTTTTATAAGGGCACCCAGAATCTTCTAATGCCCCTCAGGAGCCTTATAAAAGCCCCCAGACCCGTCTAGAGCCTCTCAGGACAGTTTTAAATGCCTCCAGACCCTTCTAGACCCCCTCAGGACCATTCTAAAGGCACCCAGACCCTTCTAATGCCCCTCAGGACCTTTCTAAAGTAAACCAGACTCTTCTAGAACCTCTCAGGGCCTTTCTATATGACCCCAGGCCCTTGTAATGCCACTCAGGGCCATTCTAAAGGCCGCGAGACCCTTATAATCCCCCTGAGGGCCTTTAAAAAGGCCCCCAGACCCTTCTGGACGCCCTCAGGGAGCTTATAATAGCCCCCAGACCCTTCTAGAGCCCCTCAGGGCCTTTCTAAAGGCCTCCACACCCTTCTAATGACCCTCAAAACCCATGTAAAGGCCGCCAGACCCTTCTAGATTGCCTCAGGACCCATCTAAAAGCACCCAGACCCTTCTAATGCCTTTCAGGGCCTTTCTAAAGGCCTCCACACCCTTCTAAAGACCCTCAAGACCCATGTAAAGGCCCCTAGACCCTTCTAGATTGCCTCAGGACCCATCTAAAAGCCCCCAGACCCTTCTAATGCCTTTCAGGACCCTTATGAAGGCCACAAGACCCTTCTAATGCCCCTCAGGACCTTTATAAAGGCCCTCAGACCCTTCTAATGCCCCTCAGGACCTTTCTAAAGGCCCTCAGACCCTTCTAATGCCCCTCAGGACCTTTCTAAAGGCCCTCAGACCCTTCTAATGCCCCTCAGGGCATTTATAAAGGCCCTCAGACCCTTCTAATGCCCCTCAGGGCATTTATAAAGGCCCCCAGACCATTCTAGAGCCCGTCAGGACCCTTATAAAGGCCCCCAGACCATTCTAGAGCCCCTCAGGACACTTCTAAATGCCCGCAGACCATTCTAATGCCCGTCAGGGCCTTTATAAAGGTCCCCAGACCCTTCTCCTGCCCCTCAGGAGCATTCTAAAGGCCCCCAGACCCTTCTAATGCCCCACAGGGCCTTTCTAAAGGTCCCCAGACCCTTCTAGAGCCCCTCAAGACCCTTCTAAAGGCCCCCAGACCCTTATAGAGCCCCTCAGGACCCTTCTAAAGTCCCCCAGACCCTGCTAGTTCCCCTCAGGGCTTTTATAAGGGCACCCAGAATATTCTAATGCCCATCAGGACCCTTATAAAGGCCCCCAGACCCTTCTAGAGCCTCTCAGGACAGTTTTAAATGCCTCCAGACCCTTCTAGACCCCCTTAGGACCATTCTAAAGGCACCCATACCCTTTTAATGCCCCTCAGGGCCTTTCTAAAGTAAACCAGACGCTTCTAGAACCTCTCAGGGCCGTTCTATATGAACCCAGACCCCTGTAATGCAACTCAGGGCCTTTCTAAAGGCCGCGAGACCCTTATAATCCCCCTGAGGGCCTTTAAAAAGGACCCCAGACCCTTCTGGACCCCCTCTGGACACTTCTAATAGCCCCCAGACATTTCTAGAGCCCCTCAGGGCCTTTCTAAAGGCCTCCACACCCTTCTAATGACCCTCAAGACCCATGTAAAGGCCCCCAGACCCTTCTAGATTGCCTCAGGACCCATCTAAAAGCCCCCAGACCCTTCTAATGCCTTTCAGGGCCTTTCTAAAGGCCTCCACACCCTTCTAATGACCCTCAAGACCCATGTAAAGGCCCCTAGACCCTTCTAGATTGCCCCAGGACCCATCTAAAAGCCCCCAGACCCTTCCAATGCCTTTCAGGACCCTTATGAAGGCCACAAGACCCTTCTAAAGCCCCTCAGGACCTTTCTAAAGGCCCTCAGACCCTTCTAATGCCCCTCAGGGCATTTATAAAGGTTCCCAGACTCTTCTAGAGCACGTCAGGACCCTTATAAAGGCCCCCAGACCATTCTAGAGCCCCTCAGGACAATTCTAAATTCCGCAGACCATTCTAATGCCCGTCAGGGCCTTTCTAAAGGTCCCCAGACCCTTCTCCTGCCCCTCAGGAGCATTCTAAAGGCCCCCAGACCCTTCTAATGCCCCACAGGGCCTTTCTAAAGGACCCCAGACCCTTCTAGAGCCCCTGAAGACCCTTCTAAAGGCCCCCAGACCCTTATAGAGCCCCTCAGGACACTTCTAAAGTCCCCCAGACCCTGCTAATTCCCCTCAGGGCTTTTATAAGGGCACCCACACCCTTCTAATGCCCCTCAGGGCCTTTCTAAATTACCCCAGACACTTCTAGAACCTCTCAGGGCCTTTCTATATGACCCCAGGCCCTTGTAATGCCACTCAGGGCCTTTCTAAAGGCAGCGAGACCCTTATAATCCCCCTGAGGGCCTTTAAAAAGGCCCCCAGACCCTTCTGGACCCCCTCAGGACGCTTCTAATAGCCCCCAGACCCTTCTAGAGCCCCTCAGGGCCTTTCTAAAGGCCTCCACACCCTTCTAATGACCCTCAAGACCCATGTAAAGGCCCCCAGACCCTTCTAGATTGCCTCAGGACCCATCTAAAAGCACCCAGACCATTCTAATGCCTTTCAGGGCCTTTCTAAAGGCCTCCACACCCTTCTAATGACCCTCAAGACCCATGTAAAGGCCCCTAGACCCTTCTAGATTGCCTCAGGACCCATCTAAAAACCCCCAGACCCTTCTAATGCCTTTCAGGACCCTTATGAAGGCCACAAGACCCTTCTAATGCCCCTCAGGACCTTTCTAAAGGCCCTCAGAACCTTCTAATGCCCCTCAGGGCATTTATAAAGGTTCCCAGACCCTTCTAGAGCCCGTCAGGACCCTTATAAAGGCCCCCAGACCATTCTAGAGCCCCTCAGGACACTTCTAAAGGCCCGCAGACCATTCTAATGCCCGTCAGGGCCTTTCTAAAGGTCCCCAGACCCTTCTACTGCCCCTCAGGAGCATTCTAAAGGCCCCCAGACCCTTCTAATGCCCCACAGGGCCTTTCTAAAGGTACCCAGACCCTTCTAGATCCCCTGAAGACCCTTCTAAAGGCTCCTAGACCCTTATAGAGCCCTTCAGGACCCCTCTAAAGGCCCCCAGACCCTGCTAATTCCCCTCCGGGCTTTTATAAGGGCACCCAGACCCTTCTAATGCCCCTCAGGACCCTTATAAAGGCACCCAGACCCTTCTAGAGCCTCTCAGGACAGTTTTAAATGCCTCCAGACCCTTCTAGACCCGCTCAGGACCATTCCAAAGGCCCCCAGACCCTTCTACTGCCCCTCAGGACATCTCTAAAGTAAACCAGACCCTTCTAATACCCCTCAGGTCATTTCTAAAGGCACCCACACCCTTCTAATGCCACTCAGGGTCATTCTAAAGGCCGCGAGAACTTTATAATCCCCCTGAGGGCCTTTAAAAAGGCCCCCAGACCATTCTGGACCCACTCAGGACGCTTCTAATAGCCCCCAGACACTTCTAGAGCCCCTCAGGGCCTTTCTAAAGGCCTCCACACCCTTCTAATGACCCTCAAGACCCATGTAAAGGCCCCTAGACCCTTCTAGATTGCCTCAGGACCCATCTAAAAGCCCCCAGACCCTTCTAATGCCTTTCAGGACCCTTATGAATGCCACAAGACCCTTCTAATGCCCCTCAGGACCATTCTAAAGGCCCTCAGACCCTTCTAATGCCCCTCAGGGCATTTATAAAGGTTCCCAGACCCTTCTAGATCCCGTCAGGACCCTTATAAAGGCCCCCAGACCATTCTAGAGCCCCTCAGGACACTTCTAAATGCCCGCAGACCATTCTAATGCCCGTCAGGGCCTTTATAAAGGTCCCCAGACCCTTCTCCTGCCCCTCAGGAGCATTCTAAAGGCCCCCAGACCCTTCTAATGCCCCACAGGTCCTTTCTAAATGTCCCCAGACCCTTCTAGAGCCCCTCAAGACCCTTCTAAAGGCACCCAGACCCTTATAGAGCCCCTCAGGACCCTTCTAAAGTCCCCCAGACCCTGCTAGTTCCCCTCAGGGCTTTTATAAGGGCACCCAGAATCTTCTAATGCCCCTCAGGAGCCTTATAAAAGCCCCCAGACCCGTCTAGAGCCTCTCAGGACAGTTTTAAATGCCTCCAGACCCTTCTAGACCCCCTCAGGACCATTCTAAAGGCACCCAGACCCTTCTAATGCCCCTCAGGGCCTTTCTAAAGTAAACCAGACGCTTCTAGAACCTCTTAGGGCCGTTCTATATGAACCCAGACCCCTGTAATGCAACTCAGGGCCTTTCTAAAGGCCGCGAGACCCTTATAATCCCCCTGAGGGCCTTTAAAAAGGACCCCAGACCCTTCTGGACCCCCTCTGGACACTTCTAATAGCCCCCAGACATTTCTAGAGCCCCTCAGGGCCTTTCTAAAGGCCTCCACACCCTTCTAATGACCCTCAAGACCCATGTAAAGGCCCCCAGACCCTTCTAGATTGCCTCAGGACCCATCTAAAAGCCCCCAGACCCTTCTAATGCCTTTCAGGGCCTTTCTAAAGGCCTCCACACCCTTCTAATGACCCTCAAGACCCATGTAAAGGCCCCTAGACCCTTCTAGATTGCCCCAGGACCCATCTAAAAGCCCCCAGACCCTTCCAATGCCTTTCAGGACCCTTATGAAGGCCACAAGACCCTTCTAAAGCCCCTCAGGACCTTTCTAAAGGCCCTCAGACCCTTCTAATGCCCCTCAGGGCATTTATAAAGGTTCCCAGACTCTTCTAGAGCACGTCAGGACCCTTATAAAGGCCCCCAGACCATTCTAGAGCCCCTCAGGACAATTCTAAATTCCGCAGACCATTCTAATGCCCGTCAGGGCCTTTCTAAAGGTCCCCAGACCCTTCTCCTGCCCCTCAGGAGCATTCTAAAGGCCCCCAGACCCTTCTAATGCCCCACAGGGCCTTTCTAAAGGACCCCAGACCCTTCTAGAGCCCCTGAAGACCCTTCTAAAGGCCCCCAGACCCTTATAGAGCCCCTCAGGACACTTCTAAAGTCCCCCAGACCCTGCTAATTCCCCTCAGGGCTTTTATAAGGGCACCCACACCCTTCTAATGCCCCTCAGGGCCTTTCTAAATTACCCCAGACACTTCTAGAACCTCTCAGGGCCTTTCTATATGACCCCAGGCCCTTGTAATGCCACTCAGGGCCTTTCTAAAGGCAGCGAGACCCTTATAATCCCCCTGAGGGCCTTTAAAAAGGCCCCCAGACCCTTCTGGACCCCCTCAGGACGCTTCTAATAGCCCCCAGACCCTTCTAGAGCCCCTCAGGGCCTTTCTAAAGGCCTCCACACCCTTCTAATGACCCTCAAGACCCATGTAAAGGCCGCCAGACCCTTCTAGATTGCCTCAGGACCCATCTAAAAGCACCCAGACCCTTCTAATGCCTTTCAGGGCCTTTCTAAAGGCCTCCACACCCTTCTAAAGACCCTCAAGACCCATGTAAAGGCCCCTAGACCCTTCTAGATTGCCTCAGGACCCATCTAAAAGCCCCCAGACCCTTCTAATGCCTTTCAGGACCTTTATAAAGGCCCTCAGACCCTTCTAATGCCCCTCAGGACCTTTCTAAAGGCCCTCAGACCCTTCTAATGCTCCTCAGGACCTTTCTAAAGGCCCTCAGACCCTTCTAATGCCCCTCAGGGCATTTATAAAGGCCCTCAGACCCTTCTAATGCCCCTCAGGGCATTTATAAAGGCCCTCAGACCCTTCTAATGCCCCTCAGGGCATTTATAAAGGCCCCCAGACCATTCTAGAGCCCGTCAGGACCCTTATAAAGGCCCCCAGACCATTCTAGAGCCCCTCAGGACACTTCTAAATGCCCGCAGACCATTCTAATGCCCGTCAGGGCCTTTATAAAGGTCCCCAGACCCTTCTCCTGCCCCTCAGGAGCATTCTAAAGGCCCCCAGACCCTTCTAATGCCCCACAGGGCCTTTCTAAAGGTCCCCAGACCCTTCTAGAGCCCCTCAAGACCCTTCTAAAGGCCCCCAGACCCTTATAGAGCCCCTCAGGACCCTTCTAAAGTCCCCCAGACCCTGCTAGTTCCCCTCAGGGCTTTTATAAGGGCACCCAGAATATTCTAATGCCCCTCAGGACCCTTATAAAGGCCCCCAGACCCTTCTAGAGCCTCTCAGGACAGTTTTAAATGCCTCCAGACCCTTCTAGACCCCCTTAGGACCATTCTAAAGGCACCCATACCCTTCTAATGCCCCTCAGGGCCTTTCTAAAGTAAACCAGACGCTTCTAGAACCTCTTAGGGCCGTTCTATATGAACCCAGACCCCTGTAATGCAACTCAGGGCCTTTCTAAAGGCCGCGAGACCCTTATAATCCCCCTGAGGGCCTTTAAAAAGGACCCCAGACCCTTCTGGACGCCCTCTGGACATTTCTAATAGCCCCCAGACATTTCTAGAGCCCCTCAGGGCCTTTCTAAAGGCCTCCACACCCTTCTAATGACCCTCAAGACCCATGTAAAGGCCCCCAGACCCTTCTAGATTGCCTCAGGACCCATCTAAAAGCCCCCAGACCCTTCTAATGCCTTTCAGGGCCTTTCTAAAGGCCTCCACACCCTTCTAATGACCCTCAAGACCCATGTAAAGGCCCCTAGACCCTTCTAGATTGCCCCAGGACCCATCTAAAAGCCCCCAGACCCTTCCAATGCCTTTCAGGACCCTTATGAAGGCCACAAGACCCTTCTAAAGCCCCTCAGGACCTTTCTAAAGGCCCTCAGACCCTTCTAATGCCCCTCAGGGCATTTATAAAGGTTCCCAGACTCTTCTAGAGCACGTCAGGACCCTTATAAAGGCCCGCAGACCATTCTAGTCCCCCTCAGGACAATTCTAAATTCCGCAGACCATTCTAATGCCCGTCAGGGCCTTTCTAAAGGTCCCCAGACCCTTCTCCTGCCCCTCAGGAGCATTCTAAAGGCCCCCAGACCCTTCTAATGCCCCACAGGGCCTTTCTAAAGGACCCCAGACCCTTCTAGAGCCCCTGAAGACCCTTCTAAAGGCCCCCAGACCCTTATAGAGCCCCTCAGGACACTTCTAAAGTCCCCCAGACCCTGCTAATTCCCCTCAGGGCTTTTATAAGGGCACCCACACCCTTCTAATGCCCCTCAGGGCCTTTCTAAATTACCCCAGACACTTCTAGAACCTCTCAGGGCCTTTCTATATGACCCCAGGCCCTTGTAATGCCACTCAGGGCCTTTCTAAAGGCAGCGAGACCCTTATAATCCCCCTGAGGGCCTTTAAAAAGACCCCCAGACCCTTCTGGACCCCCTCAGGACGCTTCTAATAGCCCCCAGACCCTTCTAGAGCCCCTCAGGGCCTTTCTAAAGGCCTCCACACCCTTCTAATGACCCTCAAGACCCATGTAAAGGCCCCCAGACCCTTCTAGATTGCCTCAGGACCCATCTAAAAGCACCCAGACCATTCTAATGCCTTTCAGGGCCTTTCTAAAGGCCTCCACACCCTTCTAATGACCCTCAAGACCCATGTAAAGGCCCCTAGACCCTTCTAGATTGCCTCAGGACCCATCTAAAAACCCCCAGACCCTTCTAATGCCTTTCAGGACCCTTATGAAGGCCACAAGACCCTTCTAATGCCCCTCAGGACCTTTCTAAAGGCCCTCAGACCCTTCTAATGCCCCTCAGGACCTTTCTAAAGGCCCTCAGACCATTCTAATGCAACTCAGGACCTTTCTAATGGCCCTCAGACCCTTCTAATGCCCCTCAGGGCATTTATAAAGGTTCCCAGACCCTTCTAGAGCCCGTCAGGACACTTATAAAGGTCCCCAGACCCTTCTCCTGCCCCTCAGGAGCATTCTAAAGGCCCCCAGACCCTTCTAATGCCCCACAGGGCCTTTCTAAAGGTCCCCAGACCCTTCTAGAGACCCTGAAGACCCTTCTAAAGGCCCCCAGACCCTTATAGAGCCCCTCAGGACCCTTCTAAAGGCACCCAGACCCTGCTAATTCCCCTCAGGGCTTTTATAAGGGCACCCAGACCCTTCTAATGCCCCTCAGGACCCTTATAAAGGCACCCAGACCCTTCTAGAGCCTCTCAGGACAGTTATAAATGCCTCCAGACCCTTCTAGACACACTCAGGACCATTCTAAAGGCCCCCAGACCCTTCTAATGCCCCTCAGGGCCTTTCTAAAGGCTCCCAGACCCTTCTAATGCCCCTCAGGTCATTTCTAAAGGCTCCTAGACCCTTCTAATGCCACTCAGGGCCTTTCTAAAGGCCGCGAGACCCTTATAATCCCCCTGAGGGCCTTTAAAAAGGCCCCCAGACCATTCTGGACCCCCTCAGGACGCTTCTAATAGCCCCCAGACCCTTCTAGAGCCTCTCAGGGCCTTTCTAAAGGCCTCCACACCCTTCTAATGACCCTCAAGACCCATGTAAAGGCCCCTAGACCCTTCTAGATTGCCTCAGGACCCATCTAAAAACCCCCAGACCCTTCTAATGCCTTTCAGGACCCTTATGAAGGCCACAAGACCCTTCTAATGCCCCTCAGGACCTTTCTAAAGGCCCTCAGACCCTTCTAATGCCCCTCAGGGCATTTATAAAGGTTCCCAGACCCTTCTAGAGCCCGTCAGGACACTTATAAAGGTCCCCAGACCCTTCTACTGCCCCTCAGGAGCATTCTAAAGGCCCCCAGACTCTTCTAATGTTTCTCAGGTCATATCTAAAGGCACCCAGACCCTTCTAATGCCACTCAGGGCCTTTCTAAAATACGCGAGACCCTTATAATCCTCCTGAGGGCCTTTAAAAAGGCCCCCAGACCCTTCTGGACCCCCTCAGGACGCTTCTAATAGCCCCAGACCCTTCTAGAGCCCCTCAGGGCCTTTCTAAAGGACTCCACACCCATCTAAAGACCCTCAAGACCCATGTAAAAGCCCCCAGACCCTTGTAGAATGCCTCAGGACCCATCTAAAATCCCCCAGACCCTTCTAGAGCCCCTCAGGGTCTTTCTAAAGGCCTCCACACCCTTCTAATGACCCTCAAGTCCCATGTAAAGGCCCCTAGACCCTTCTAGATTGCCTCAGGACCCATCTAAAAGCCCCCAGACCCTTCTAATGCTTTCAGGACCCTTATTAAGGCCACAAGACCCTTCTAATGCCCCTCAGGACCTTTCTAAAGGCCCTCAGACCCTTCTAATGCCCCTCAGGGCATTTATAAAGGTTCCCAGACCCTTCTAGAGCCCGTCAGGACCCTTATAAAGGCCCCCAGACCATTCTAGAGCCCCTCAGGACACTTCTAAAGGCCTGCAGACCATTCTAATGCCCGTCAGGGCCTTATAAAGGTCCCCAGACCCTTCTACTGCCCCTCAGGAGCATTCTAAAGGCCCCCAGACCCTTCTAATGCCCCACAGGGCCTTTCTAAAGGTCCCCAGACCCTTCTAGAGCCCCTGAAGACCCTTCTAAATGCCCCCAGACCCTTATAGAGCCCCTCAGGACCCTTCTAAAGTCCCCCAGACCCTGCTAATTCCCCTCAGGGCTTTTATAAGGGCACCCAGACCCTTCTAATGCCCCTCAGGACCCTTATAAAGGCACCCAGACCCTTCTAGAGCCTCTCAGGACAGTTTTAAATGCCTAAAGACCCTTCTAGAACCCCCCAGGACCATTCTAAAGTCCCCCAGACCCTTCTAATGCCCCTCAGGGCCTTTCTAAAGTACCCCAGACACTTCTAGAACCTCTTAGGGCCTTTCAATATGACCCCAGGCCCTTGTAATGCCACTCAGGGCCTTTCTAAAGGCAGCGAGACCCTTATAATCCCCCTGAGGGCCTTTAAAAAGGCCCCCAGACCCTTCTGGAACCCCTCAGGATGCTTCTAATAGCCCCCAGACCCTTCTAGAGCCCCTCAGGACCATTCTAAAGGCCCCCAGACACTTCTAATGCCCCTCAGGACATTTCTAAAGGCCCCCAGACCCTTCTAATGCCCCTCAGGACATTTCTAAAGGTCCCCAGACCCTTCTAGAGCTCCTCAGGACATTTCTAAAGGCACGCAGACCCTTCTAATGCCACTCAGGGCCTTTCTAAAGGCCGCGAGACCCTTATAATCCCCCTGAGGGCCTTTAAAAAGGCCCCCAGACCCTTCTGGACCCCCTCAGGATGCTTCTAATAGCCCCCAGACTCTTCTAGAGCCCCTCAGCGCCTTTCTAAAGGCCTCCACACCCTTCTAATGACCCTCAAGACCCATGTAAAGGCCCCTAGACCCTTCTAGATTGCCTCAGGACCCATCTAATAGCCCCCAGATCCTTCTAATGCCTTTCAGGGCCTTTCTAAAGGCCTCCACACCCTTCTAATGACCCTCAAGATCCATGTAAAGGCCCCTAGACCCTTCTAGATTGCCTCAGGACCCATCTAAAAGCCCCCAGACCCTTCTAATGCCTTTCAGGACCCTTATGAAGGCCACAAGACCCTTCTAATGCCCCTCAGGACCTTTCTAAAGGCCCTCAGACCCTTCTAATGCCCCTCAGGGCATTTATAAGGTTCTCAGACCCTTCTAGAGCCAGTCAGGACCCTTATAAAGGCCCTCAGACCCTTCTAATGCCCCTCAGGGCATTTATAAAGGTTCCCAGACCCTTCTAGAGCCTGTCAGGACCCTTATAAAGGCCCCCAGACCATTCTAGAGCCCCTCAGGACACTTCTAAAGGCCCGCAGACCATTCTAATGCCCGTCAGGGCCTTTATAAAGGTCCCCAGACCTTTCTACTGCCCCTCAGGAGCATTCTAAAGGGCCCCAGACACTTCTAATGACCCACAGGGCCTTTCTAAAGGTCCCCAGACCCTTCTAGCGCCCCTGAAGACCATTCTAAAGGCCCCCAGACCCTTCTAGAGTACCTCAGGACCCTTCTAAATTCCCCTAGACCCTGCTAGTTCCCCTCAGGGCTTTTATAAGGGCACCCAGAATCTTCTAATGCCCCACAGGACCCTTAGAAAGGCACACAGACACTTCTAATGCCCCTCAGGGCCTTTCTAAAGTAAATCAGACACTTCTAGATCCTCTCAGGGCCTTTCTATATGAACCCAGACCCTTGTAATGCCACTCAGGGCCTTTCTAAAGGCCGCGAGACCCTTATAATCCCCCTGAGGGCCTTTAAAAAGGCACCCAGACCCTTCTGGACCCCCTCAGGACGCTTCTAATAGCCCCCAGACCCTTATAGAGCCCCTCAGCGCCTTTCTAAAGGCCTCCACACCCTTCTAATGACCCTCAAGACCCATGTAAAGGCCCCTAGACCCTTCTAGATTGCCTCAGGACCCATCTAAAAGCCCCCAGACCCTTCTAATGCCTTTCAAGGCCTTTCTAAAGGCCTCCACACCCTTCTAATGACCGTCAAGACCCATGTAAAGGCCCCTAGACCCTTCTAGATTGCCTCAGGACCCATTGAAAAGCCCCCAGACCCTTCTAATGCCTTTCAGGACCCTTATGAAGGCCACAAGACCCTTCTAATGCCCCTCAGGACCATTCTAAAGGCCCTCAGACCCTTCTAGTGCCACTCAGGAGCATTCTAAAGGCACCCAGACCCTTCTAATGCCCCACAGGGCCTTTCTAAAGGTCCCCAGACCCTTCTAGAGCCCCTGAAGACCCTTCTAAAGGCCCCCAGACCCTTATAGAGCCCCTCAGGACCCTTCTAAAGTCCCCCAGACCCTGCTAATTCCCCTCAGGGCTTATATAAGGGCGCCCAGACCCTTCTAATGCCGCTCAGGACCCTTATAAAGGCACCCAGACCCTTCTAGAGCCCCTCAGGACACTTCTAAAGGCCCGTAGACCCTTCTAATGCCTGTCAGGGCCTTTATAAAGGTCCCCAGACCCTTCTACTACCCCTCAGGAGCATTCTAAAGGCCCCAGACCCTTCTAATGCCCCACAGGGCCTTTCTAAAGGTCCACAGACCATTCTAGAGACCCTGAAGACCCTTCTAAAGGCCCCCATACCCTGCTAATTCCCCTCAGGGCTTTTATAAGGGCACCCAGACCCTTCTAATGCCCCTCAGGACCCATATAAAGGCACCCTAACCCTTGTAGAGATTCTCAGGACAGTTTTAAATGCCTCCAGACCCTTCTAGACCCCCTCAGGACCATTCTAAAGGCCCCCAGACACTTCTAATGCCCCTCAGGACATTTCTAAAGGCCCCCAGACCCTTCTAATGCCCCTCAGGGCCTTTCTAAAGTACCCCAGACACTTCTAGAACCTCTCAGGGCCTTTCTATATGACCCCAGACCCTTCTAATGCCCCTCAGGGCCTTTCTAAAGGCCCCCATACCCTTCTAATGCCCTTCAGGACATTTCTAAAAGTCCCCAGACCCTTCTAGAGCCCCTCAGGACATTTCTAAAGGCACCCAGACCCTTCTAATGCCACTCAGGGCCTTTCTAAAGTACCCCAGACACTTCTAGAACCTATCAGGGCCTTTCTATATGACCCCAGACCCTTCTAATGCCTCTCAGGGCCTTTCTAAAGGCTGCGAGACCCTTGTAATCCCCCTGAGGGCCTTTAAAAAGGCCCCCAGACCATTCTGGACCCCCTCAGGACGCTTCTAATAGCCCCCAGACCCTTCTAGAGCCCCTCAGGGTCTTTTTAAAGGCCTCCACACCCTTCTAATGACACTCAAGACCCATGTAAAGGCCCCCAGACCCTTCTAGATTGCCTCAGGACCCATCCAAAATCCCCCAGACCCTTCTAATTCCTTTCAGGACCCTTAGGAAGGCCACAAGACCCTTCTAATGCCCCTCAGGACCATTCTAAAGGCCCTCAGACCATTCTAGTGCCCCTCAGGGCATTTATAAAGGTTCCCAGACCCTTCTAGAGCCTGTCAGGACCCTTATAAAGGCCCCCAGACCCTTCTAGAGCCCCTCAGGACACTTCTAAAGGCCCGCAGACCATTCTAATGCCCGTCAGGGCCTTTATAAAGGTCCCCAGACCCTTCTACTGCCCCTCAGGAACATTCTAAAGGCCCCCAGACCCTTCTAATGCCCCACATGGCCTTTCTAAAGGTCCCCAGACCCTTCTAGAGCCCCTCAAGACCCTTCTAAAGGCCCCCAGACCCTTCTAGAGCCCCTCAGGACCAATCTAAAGTCCCCCAGACCCTGCTAATTCACCTCAGGGCTTTTATAAGGGCACCCAGACCCTTCTAATGCCCCTCAGGACATTTATAAAGGACACAGAACGTTCTAGAGACCCTCAGGACATTTCTAAAGGCACCCAGACCCTTGTAACGCCACTCAGAGCCTTTCTAAAGGCCGCGAGACCCTTATAATCCCCCTGAGGGCCTATAAAAAGGCCCCCAGACCCTTCTGGACCCCCTCAGGACGCTTCTAATAGCCCCCAGACCCTTCTAGAGTCCCTCAGGGCCTTTCTAAAGGCCTCCACACCCTTCTAATGACCCTCAAGACCCATGTAAAGGCCCCTAGACCCTTCTAGATTGCCTCAGGACCCATCTAAAAGCCCCCAGACCCTTCTAATGCCTTTCAGGACCCTTATGAAGGCCACAAGACCCTTCTAATGCCCCTCAGGATCTTTCTAAAGGCCCTCAGACCCTTCTAATGCCCCTCAGGGCATTTATAAAGGTTCCCAGACCATTCTAGAACCCGTCAGGACCCTTATAAAGGCACCCAGACCATTACAGAGCCCGTCAGGACACTTCTAAAGGCCCGCAGACCATTCTAATGCCCGTCAGGGCCTTTATAAAGGTCCCCAGACCCTTCTACTGCCCCTCAGGAGCATTCTAAAGGCACCCAGACCCTTCTAATGCCACTCAGGGCCTTTCTAAAGTACCCCAGACACTTCTAGAAACTCTCAGGGCCTTTCTATGTGAACCCAGGCCCTTGTAATGCCACTCAGGGCCTTTCTAAAGGCCGCGAGACCCTTATAATCCCAATGAGGGCCTTTAAAAAGGCCCCCAGACCCTTCTGGACCCCCTCAGGATGCTTCTAATAGCCCCCAGACCCTTCTAGAGCCCCTCAGCGCCTTTCTAAAGGCCTCCACACCCTTCTAATGACCCTCAAGACCCATGTAAAGGCCCCCAGACCCTTCTAGATTGTCTCAGGACCCATCTAAAAGCCCCCAGACCCTTCTAATGCCTTTCAGGGCCTTTCTAAAGGCCTCCACAGCCTTCTAATGACACTCAAGACCCATGTAAAGGCCCCTAGACCCTTCTAGATTGCCTCAGGACCCATCTAAAAGACCCCAGACCCTTCTAATGCCTTTCAGGACCCTTATGAAGGCCACAAGACCCTTCTAATGCCCCTCAGGACCTTTCTAAAGGCCCTCAGACCATTCTAATGCCCCTCAGGGCATTTATAAAGGTTCCCAGACCCTTCTAGAGCCGGTCAGGACCCTTATAAAGGCCCCCAGAGCATTCTAGAGCCCCTCAGGACACTTCTAAAGGCCCGCAGACCATTCTAATGCCCGTCAGTGCCTTTATAAAGGTCCCCAGACCCTTCTACTGCCCCTCAGGAGCATTCTAAAGGCCCCCAGACACTTCTAATGCCCCACAGGGCCTTTCTAAAGGTCCCCAGACAGTTCTAGAGCCCATGAAGACCCTTCTAAAGGCCCCCAGACCCTTCTAGAGACCCTCAGGACCCTTCTAAAGTTCCCTAGACCCTGTTAGTTCCCCTCAGGGATTTTATAAGGTCACGCAGAATCTTCTAATGCCCCACAGGACCCTTATAAATGCACCCAGACCCTTCTAATGCCCCTCAGGGCCTTTCTAAAGTAAATCAGACACTTCTAGATCCTCTCAGGGCCTTTCTATATGAACCCAGACCCTTGTAATGCCACTCAGGGCCTTTCTAAAGGCCGCGAGACCCTTATAATCCCCCTGAGGGCCTTTAAAAAGGCACCCAGACCCTTCTGGACCCCCTCAGGACGCTTCTAATAGCCCCCAGACCCTTATAGAGCCCCTCAGCGCCTTTCTAAAGGCCTCCACACCCTTCTAATGACCCTCAAGACCCATGTAAAGGCCCCTAGACCCTTCTAGATTGCCTCAGGACCCATCTAAAAGCCCCCAGACCCTTCTAATGCCTTTCAAGGCCTTTCTAAAGGCCTCCACACCCTTCTAATGACCGTCAAGACCCATGTAAAGGCCCCTAGACCCTTCTAGATTGCCTCAGGACCCATTGAAAAGCCCCCAGACCCTTCTAATGCCTTTCAGGACCCTTATGAAGGCCACAAGACCCTTCTAATGCCCCTCAGGACCATTCTAAAGGCCCTCAGACCCTTCTAGTGCCACTCAGGAGCATTCTAAAGGCACCCAGACCCTTCTAATGCCCCACAGGGCCTTTCTAAAGGTCCCCAGACCCTTCTAGAGCCCCTGAAGACCCTTCTAAAGGCCCCCAGACCCTTATAGAGCCCCTCAGGACCCTTCTAAAGTCCCCCAGACCCTGCTAATTCCCCTCAGGGCTTATATAAGGGCGCCCAGACCCTTCTAATGCCGCTCAGAACCCTTATAAAGGCACCCAGACCCTTCTAGAGCCCCTCAGGACACTTCTAAAGGCCCGTAGACCCTTCTAATGCCTGTCAGGGCCTTTATAAAGGTCCCCAGACCCTTCTACTACCCCTCAGGAGCATTCTAAAGGCCCCAGACCCTTCTAATGCCCCACAGGGCCTTTCTAAAGGTCCACAGACCATTCTAGAGACCCTGAAGACCCTTCTAAAGGCCCCCATACCCTGCTAATTCCCCTCAGGGCTTTTATAAGGGCACCCAGACCCTTCTAATGCCCCTCAGGACCCATATAAAGGCACCCTAACCCTTGTAGAGATTCTCAGGACAGTTTTAAATGCCTCCAGACCCTTCTAGACCCCCTCAGGACCATTCTAAAGGCCCCCAGACACTTCTAATGCCCCTCAGGACATTTCTAAAGGCCCCCAGACCCTTCTAATGCCCCTCAGGGCCTTTCTAAAGTACCCCAGACACTTCTAGAACCTCTCAGGGCCTTTCTATATGACCCCAGACCCTTCTAATGCCCCTCAGGGCCTTTCTAAAGGCCCCCATACCCTTCTAATGCCCTTCAGGACATTTCTAAAAGTCCCCAGACCCTTCTAGAGCCCCTCAGGACATTTCTAAAGGCACCCAGACCCTTCTAATGCCACTCAGGGCCTTTCTAAAGTACCCCAGACACTTCTAGAACCTATCAGGGCCTTTCTATATGACCCCAGACCCTTCTAATGCCTCTCAGGGCCTTTCTAAAGGCTGCGAGACCCTTGTAATCCCCCTGAGGGCCTTTAAAAAGGCCCCCAGACCATTCTGGACCCCCTCAGGACGCTTCTAATAGCCCCCAGACCCTTCTAGAGCCCCTCAGGGTCTTTTTAAAGGCCTCCACACCCTTCTAATGACACTCAAGACCCATGTAAAGGCCCCCAGACCCTTCTAGATTGCCTCAGGACCCATCCAAAATCCCCCAGACCCTTCTAATTCCTTTCAGGACCCTTAGGAAGGCCACAAGACCCTTCTAATGCCCCTCAGGACCATTCTAAAGGCCCTCAGACCATTCTAGTGCCCCTCAGGGCATTTATAAAGGTTCCCAGACCCTTCTAGAGCCTGTCAGGACCCTTCTAAAGGCCCCCAGACCCTTCTAGAGCCCCTCAGGACACTTCTAAAGGCCCGCAGACCATTCTAATGCCCGTCAGGGCCTTTATAAAGGTCCCCAGACCCTTCTACTGCCCCTCAGGAACATTCTAAAGGCCCCCAGACCCTTCTAATGCCCCACATGGCCTTTCTAAAGGTCCCCAGACCCTTCTAGAGCCCCTCAAGACCCTTCTAAAGGCCCCCAGACCCTTCTAGAGCCCCTCAGGACCAATCTAAAGTCCCCCAGACCCTGCTAATTCACCTCAGGGCTTTTATAAGGGCACCCAGACCCTTCTAATGCCCCTCAGGACATTTATAAAGGACACAGAATGTTCTAGAGACCTTCAGGACATTTCTAAAGGCACCCAGACCCTTGTAACGCCACTCAGAGCCTTTCTAAAGGCCGCGAGACCCTTATAATCCCCCTGAGGGCCTATAAAAAGGCCCCCAGACCCTTCTGGACCCCCTCAGGACGCTTATAATAGCACCCAGACCCTTCTAGAGCCCCTCAGGGCCTTTCTAAAGGCCTCCACACCCTTCTAATGACCCTCAAGACCCATGTAAAGGCCCCCAGACCCTTCTAGATTGCCTCAGGACCCATCTAAAAGCCCCCAGACCCTTCTAATGCCTTTCAGGGCCTTTCTAAATGCCTCCACACCCTTCTAATGACCCTCAAGACACATGTAAAGTCCCCCAGACCCTTCTAGATTGCCTCAGGACCCATCCAAAAGCCCCCAGACCCTTCTAATGCCTTTCAGGACCCTTATGAAGGCCACAAGACCCTTCTAATGCCCCTCAGGACCTTTCTAAAGGCCCTCAGACCCTTCTAATTCCCCTCAGGGCATTTATAAAGGTTCCCAGACCCTTCTAGAGCCCGTCAGGACCCTTATAAAGGCCCCCAGACCATTCTAGAGCCCCTCAGGACACTTCTAAAGTCCCCCAGACCATTCTAATGCCCGTCAGGGCATTTATAAAGGTCCCCAGACCCTTCTACTGCACCTCAGGAGCATTCTAAAGGTCCCCAGACCCTTCTAATGCCCCATAGGGCCTTTCTAAAGGTCCCCAGACCCTTCTAGAGCCCCTGAAGACCCTTCTAAAGGCCCCCAGACCATTATAGAGCCCCTCAGGACCCTTCTAAAGTCCCCCAGACCCTGCTAATTCCCCTCAGGGCTTTTATAAGGGCACCCAGACCCTTCTAATGCCCCTCAGGACATTTCTAAAGGCCCACAGAATGTTCTAGAGCCCCTCAGGACATTTCTAAAGGCACCCAGACCCTTGTAATGCCACTTAGGGCCTTTCTAAAGGCCGCGAGACCCTTATAATCCCCCTGAGGGCCTTTAAAAAGGCCCCCAGACCCTTCTGGACCCCCTCAGGACACTTCTAAAAGCCCCCAGACCCTTCTAATGCCTTTCAGGGCCTTTCTAAAGGCCTCCACACCCTTCTAATGACCCTCAAGACCCATGTAAAGGCCTCTAGACCCTTCTAGATTGCCTCAGGACCCATCTAAAAGCCCCCAGACCCTTCTAATGCCTTTCAGGACCCTTATGAAGGCCACAAGACCCTTCTAATGCCCCTCAGGACCTTTGTAAAGGCCCTCAGACCCTTCTAATGCCCCTCAGGGCCCTTCTAAAGGCTCCCAGACCCTTCTAATGCCCCTCAGGGCCTTTCTAAAGTACCCCAGACACTTCTAGAACCTCTCAGGGCCTTTCTATATGACCCCAGACCCTTGTAATGCCACTCAGGGCTTCTCTAAAGGCACCCATACCCTTCTAATGCCCCTCAGGACATTTCTAAAGGCTCCCAGACCCTTCTAGAGCCCCTCAGGACATTTCTAAAGGCACCCAGACCCTTCTAATACCACTCAGGGCCTTTCTAAAGGCCGCGAGACCCTTATAATCCCCCTGAGGGCCTTTAAAAAGGCCGCCAGACCCTTCTGGACCCCCTCAGGACGCTTCTAATAGCCCCCAGACCCGTCTAGAGCCACTCAGGGCCTTTCTAAAGGCCTCCACACCCTTCTAATGACCCTCAAGACCCATGTAAAGGCCCCCAGACCCTTCTAGATTGACTCAGGACCCATCTAAAAGCCCCCAGACCCTTCTAATGCCTTTCAGGACCCTTATGAAGGCCACAAGACCCTTCTAATGCCCCTCAGGGCATTTATAAATGTTCCCAGACCCTTCTAGAGCACGTCAGGACCTTTATAAAGGCCCCCCGACCATTCTAGAGCCCCTCAGGACAGTTCTAAAGGCCCGCAGACCATTCTAATGCCTGTCAGGGCCTTTCTAAAGGTCCCCAGACCCTTCTACTGCACCTCAGGAGCGTTCTAAAGGCCCCCAGACCCTTCTAATGCCCCTCAGGACATTTCTAAAGGCTCCCAGACCCTTCTAGAGCCCCTCAGGACATTTCTAAAGGCACCCAGACCCTTCTAATACCACTCAGGGCCTTTCTAAAGGCCGCGAGACCCTTATAATCCCCCTGAGGGCCTTTAAAAAGGCCGCCAGACCCTTCTGGACCCCCTCAGGACGCTTCTAATAGCCCCCAGACCCGTCTAGAGCCACTCAGGGCCTTTCTAAAGGCCTCCACACCCTTCTAATGACCCTCAAGACCCATGTAAAGGCCCCCAGACCCTTCTAGATTGACTCAGGACCCATCTAAAAGCCCCCAGACCCTTCTAATGCCTTTCAGGACCCTTATGAAGGCCACAAGACCCTTCTAATGCCCCTCAGGGCATTTATAAATGTTCCCAGACCCTTCTAGAGCACGTCAGGACCTTTATAAAGGCCCCCCGACCATTCTAGAGCCCCTCAGGACAGTTCTAAAGGCCCGCAGACCATTCTAATGCCTGTCAGGGCCTTTCTAAAGGTCCCCAGACCCTTCTACTGCACCTCAGGAGCGTTCTAAAGGCCCCCAGACCCTTCTAATGCCCCTCAGGACATTTCTAAAGGCCCCCAGACCCTTCTAGAGCCCCTCAGGACATTTCGAAAGGTACCAAGACCCTTGTAATTCCACTCAGGGCCTTCCTAAAGGCCGCGAGACCCTTATAATCCCCCTGAGGGCCTTTAAAAAGGCCCCCAGACCCTTCTGGACCCACTCAGGACGATTCTAATAGCCCCCAGACCCTTCTAGAGCCCCTCAGGGCCTTTCTAAAGGCCTCCACACCCTTCTAATGACCCTCAAGACCCATGTAAAGGCCCCCAGACCCTTCTAGATTGCCTCAGGACCCATCTAAAAGCCCCCAGACCATTCTAATGCCTTTCAGGACCCTTATGAAGGACACAAGACCCTTCTAATGCCCCTCAGGACCTTTCTAAAGGCCCTCAGACCCTTCTAATACCCCTCAGGGCCTTTCTAAAGTACCCCAGACACTTCTAGAACCTCTCAGGGCCTTTCTATATGACCCCAGACCCTTCTAATGCCACTCAGGGCCTTTCTAAAGGCCGCGAGACCCTTATAATCTCCCTGAGGGCCTTTAAAAAGGCCCCCAGACCTTTCTGGACCCCCTCAGGACGCTTCTAATAGCCCCCAGACCCTTCTAGAGCCCCTCAGGGCCTTTCTAAAGGCCTCCACACCCTTCGAATGACCCTCAAGACCCATGTAAAGGCCCCCAGACCATTCTAGATTGCCTCAGGACCCATCTAAAAGCCCCCAGACCCTTCTAATGCCTTTCAGGGCCTTTCTAAATGCCTCCACACCCTTCAAATGACACTCAAGACATATGTAAAGGCCCCAAGACCCTTCTAGATTGCCTCAGGACCCATCCAAAAGCCCCCAGACCCATCTAATGCCTGTCAGGACCCTTATGAAGGCCCTCAGACCCTTCTAATTCCCCTCAGGACATTTATAAAGGTTCCCAGACCCTTCTAGAGCCTGTCAGGACCCTTATAAAGGCCCCCAGACCATTCTAGAGCCCCTCAGGACACTTCTAAAGTCCCCCAGACAATTCTAATGCCCGTCAGGGCCTTTATAAAGGTCCCCAGACTCTTCTACTGCCCCTCAAGAGCATTCTAAAGGCCTCCAGACCCTTCTAATGCCCCACAGGGCCTTTCTAAAGGTCCCCAGACCCTTCTAGAGCCCCTGAAGACCCTTCTAAAGGCCCCCAGACCCTTATAGAGCCCCTGAGGACCCTTCTAAAGTCCCCCAGACCCTGCTAATTCCCCTCAGGGCTTTTATAAGGGCACCCAGACCCTTCTAATGCCCCTCAGGACATTTCTAAAGGCCCACAGAATCTTCTAGACCCCCTCAGGACATTTCTAAAGGCACCCAGACCCTTCTAATGCCACTCAGGGCCTTTCTAAAGGCCGCGAGACCCTTATAATCCCCCTGAGGGCCTTTAAAAAGGCCCCCAGACCCTTCTGGACCCCCTCAGGAGGCTTCTAATAGCCCCCAGACCCTTCTAGAGCCCCTCAGCGCCTTTCTAAAGGCCTCCACACCCTTCTAATGACCCTCAAGACCCATGTAAAGGCCCCCAGACCATTCTAGATTGCCTGAGGACCCATCTAAAAGACCCCAGACCCTTCTAATTCCTTTCAGGACCCTTATGAAGGCCACAAGACCCTTCTAATGCCCCTCAGGACCTTTGTAAAGGAACTCAGACCCTACTAATGCCCCTCAGGGCCCTTCTAAAGGCCCTCAGACCCTTCTAATGCCCCTCCGGGCCTTTCTAAGGTACCCCAGACACTTCTAGAACCTCTCAGGGCCTTTCTATATGACCCCAGACCCTTGTAATGCCCCTCAGGGCTTTTCTAAAGGCCCCCATACCCTTCTAATGCCACTCAGGACATTTCTAAAGGCCCCCAGACCCTTCTAATGCCACTCAGGGCCTTTCTAAAGGCCGCGAGACCCTTATAATCCCCCTGAGGGCCTTTAAAAAGGCCCCCAGACCCTTCTGGACCCCCTCAGGACGCTTCTAATAGCCCCCACACCATTCTAGAGCCCCTCAGGGCCTTTCTAAAGGCCTCCACACCCTTCTAATGACACTCAAGACACATGTAAAGGCCCCCAGACCCTTCTAGATTGCCTCAGGACCCATCCAAAAGCCCCCAGACCCTTTTAATGCCTGTCAGGACCCTTATGAAGGCCACAAGACCCTTCTAATGCCCCTCAGGACCTTTCTATAGGACCTCAGACCCTTCTAATTCCCCTCAGGGCATTTATAAAGGTTCCCAGACCCTTCTAGAGCCCGTCAGAACCCTTATAAAGGCCCCCAGACCATTCTAGAGCCCCTCAGGACACTTCTAAAGTCCCCCAGACAATTCTAATGCCCGTCAGGGCCTTTATAAAGGTCCCCAGACTCTTCTACTGCCCCTCAAGAGCATTCTAAAGGCCTCCAGACCCTTCTAATGCCCCACAGGGCCTTTCTAAAGATCCCCAGACCCTTCTAGAGCCCCTGAAGACCCTTCTAAAGGCCCCCAGACCCTTATAGAGCCCCTCAGGACCCTTCTAAAGTCCCCCAGAACCTGCTAATTCCACTCAGGGCTTTTATAAGGGCACCCAGACCCTTCTAATGCCCCTCAGGACATTTCTAAAGGCCCACAGAATCTTCTAGACCCCCTCAGGACATTTCTAAAGGCACCCAGACCCTTCTAATGCCACTCAGGGCCTTTCTAAAGGCCGCGAGACCCTTATAATCCCCCTGAGGGCCTTTAAAAAGGCCCCCAGACCCTTCAGGACCCCCTCAGGACGCTTCTAATAGCCCCCAGACCCTTCTAGAGCCCCTCAGCGCCTTTCTAAAGGCCTCCACACCCTTCTAATGACCCTCAAGACCCATGTAAAGGCCCCCAGACCCTTCTAGATTGCCTCAGGACCCATCTAAAAGACCCCAGACCCTTCTAATGCCTTTCAGGACCCTTATGAAGGCCACAAGACCCTTCTAATGCCCCTCAGGACCTTTGTAAAGGACCTCAGACCCTTCTAATTCCCCTCAGGGCCCTTCTAAAGACCCTTAGACCCTTCTAATGCCCCTCCGGGCATTTCTAAAGTACCCCAGACACTTCTAGAACCTCTAAGGGCCTTTCTATATGACCCCAGACCCTTGTAATGCCCCTCAGGGCTTTTCTAAAGGCCCCCATACCCTTCTAATGCCCCTCAGGACATTTCTAAAGGCCCCCAGACCCTTCTAGAGCCCCTCAGGACATTTCCAAAGGCACCCAGACGCTTCTAATGCCACTCAGGGCCTTTCTAAAGGCCGCGAGACCCTTATAATCCCCCTGAGGGCCTTTAAAAAGGCCCCCAGACCCTTCTGGACCCCCTCAGGACGCTTCTAATAGCCCCCACACCATTTTAGAGCCCCTCAGGGCCTTTCTAAAGGCCTCCACACCCTTCTAATGACCCTCAAGACCCATGTAAAGGTCCCCAGACCATTCTAGATTGCCTCAGGACCCTTCTAAAAGCCCCCAGACGCTTCTAATGCCTTTCAGGGCCTTTCTAAATTCCTCCACACCATTCTAATGACACTCAAGACCCATGTAAAGGCCCCCAGACCCTTCTAGACTGACTCAGGACCCATCTAAAAGCCCCCAGACCCTTCTTATGCCTTTCAGGACCCTTATGAAGGCCACAAGACCCTTCTAATGCCCCTCAGGGCATTTATAAAGGTACCCAGACCCTTCTAGAGCCCGTCAGGACCATTATAAAGGCCCCCCGACCATTCTAGAGCCATTCAGGACACTTCTAAAGGTCCGCAGACCATTCTAATGCCTGTCAGGGCCTTTCTAAAGGTCCCCAGACCCTTCTACTGCCCCTCAGGAGCATTCTAAAGGCCCCCAGACCCTTCTAATGCACCTCAGGACCTTTCTAAAGGCCCTCAGACCCTTCTAGTGCCCCTCAGGGCATTTATAAAGGTTCCCAGACCCTTCTAGAGCCTTTCAGGACCCTTATAAAGGCCCCCAGACCCTTCTAGAGCCCCTCAGGACACTTCTAAAGGCCCACAGACCATTCTAATGCCCGTCAGGGCATTTATAAAGGTCCCCAGACCCTTCTACTGCCCATCAGGAGCATTCTAAAGGCCCCCAGACCCTTCTAATGCCCCACAGGGCCTTTCTAAAGGTCCCCAGACCCTTCTAGAGCCCCTCAAGACCCTTCTAAAGGCCCCCAGACCCTTCTAGAGCCCCTCAGGACCAATCTAAAGTCCCCCAGACCCTGCTAATTCCCCTGAGGGCTTTTATAAGGGCACCCAGACCCTTCTAATGCTCCTCAGGACATTTCTAAAGGCCCATAGAACCTTCTAGAGCCCCTCAGGACATTTCTAAAGGCACCCAGACCCTTGTAATGCCACTCAGGGCCTTTCTAAAGGCCGCGAGACCCTTATAATCCCCCTGAGGGCCTTTAAAAAGGCCGCCAGACCCTTCTGGACCCCCTCAGGACGCTTCTAATAGCCCCCAGACCCCTCTAGAGCCCCTCAGGGCCTTTCTAAAGGCCTCCACACCCTTCTAATGACCCTCAAGACCCCTGTAAAGGCCCCCAGACCCTTCTAGATTGCCTCAGGACCCATCTAAAAGCCCCCAGACCTTTCTAATGCCTTTCAGAGCCTTTCTAAAGGCCTCCACACCCTTCTAATGACCCTCAAGACCCATGTAAAGGCCTCTAGACCCTTCTAGATTGCCTCAGGACCCATCTAAAAGCCCCCAGACCCTTCTAATGCCTTTCAGGACCCTTATGAAGGCCACAAGACCCTTCTAATGCCCCTCAGGACCTTTCTAAAGGCCCTAAGACCCTTCTAATGCCCCTCAGGGCATTTATAAAGGTTCCCAGACCCTTCTAGAGCCCGTCAGGACCCTTATAAAGGCCCCCAGAGCATTCTAGAGCCCCTCAGGACACTTCTAAAGGCCCGCAGACCATTCTAATGCCCGTCAGGGCCTTTCTAAAGGTCCCCAGACCCTTCTACTGCCCCAGGAGCATTCAAAAGGCCCCCAGACCTTTCTAATGCCCCACAGGACCTTTCTAAATGTCCCCAGACCCTTCTAGAGCCCCTGAAGAACCTTCTAAAGGCCCCCAGACACTTATAGAGCCCCTCAGGACCCTTGTAACGTCCCCCAGACCCTGCTAATTCCCCTCAGGGCTTTTATAAGGGCACCCAGACCCTTCTAATGCCCTTCAGGACATTTCTAAAGGCCCACAGAACCTTCTAGAGCCCCTCAGGACATTTCTAAAGGCACCCAGAACCTTGTAATGCCACTCAGGGTCTTTCTAAAGGCCGCGAGACCCTTATAATCCCCCTGAGGGCCTTTAAAAAGGCCCCCAGACCCTTCTGGACCCCCTCAGGACGCTTCTAATAGCCCCCAGACCCTTCTAGAGCCCCTCAGGGCCTTTCTAAAGGCCTCCACACCCTTCTAATGACCCTCAAGACCCATGTAAAGGCCCCCAGACCCTTCTAGATTGCCTGAGGACCCATCTAAAAGCCCCCAGACCTTTCTAATGCCTTTCAGGGCCTTTCTAAAGGTCTCCACACCCTTCTAATGACCCTCAAGACCCATGTAAAGGCTTCTAGACCCTTCTAGATTGCCTCAGGACCCATCTAAAAGCCCCCAGACCCTTCTAATGCCTTTCACGACCCTTATGAAGGCCACAAGACCCTTCTAATGCCCCTCAGGACCTTTGTAAATGCCCTCAGACCCTTCTAATGCCCCTCAGGGCCCTTCTAAAGGCCTCCAGACCCTTCTAATGCCCCTCAGGGCCTTTCTAAAGTACCCCAGACACTTCTAGAACCTCTCAGGGCCTTTCTATATGACCCCAGACCCTTGTAATGCCCCTCAGGGCTTTTCTAAAGGCCCCCATACCCTTCTAATGCCCCTCAGGACATTTCTAAAGGCCCCCAGACCCTTCTAGAGCCCCTCAGGACATTTCTAAAGGCACCCAGACCCTTCTAATGCCACTCAGGGCCTTTCTAAAGGCCGCGAGACCTTTATAATCCCCCTGAGGGCCTTTAAAAAGGCCCCCAGACCGTTCTGGACCCCCTCAGGACGCTTCTAATAGCCCCCAGACCCTTCTAGATCCACTCAGGGCCTTTGTAAAGGCCTCCACACCCTTCTAATGACCCTCAAGACCCATGTAAATGCCCCCAGACCCTTCTAGATTGCCTCAGGACGCTTCTAAAAGCCCCCAGACCCTTCTAATGCCTTTCAGGACCCTTATGAAGGCCACAAGACCCTTCTAATGCCCCTCAGGGCATTTATAAAGGTTCCCAGACCCTTCTAGAGCCCGTCAGGACCATTATAAAGGCCCCCCGACCATTCTAGAGCCCCTCAGGACACTTCTAAAGGCCTGCAGACCATTCTAATGCCTGTCAGGGCCTTTCTAAAGGTCCCCAGACCCTTCTACTGCCCCTCAGGAGCATTCTAAAGGCCCCCAGACCCTTCTAATGCCCCTCAGGACATTTCTAAAGGCCCCCAGACCCTTCTAGAGCCCCTCAGGACCAATCTAAAGTCCCCCAGACCCTGCTAATTCCCCTGAGGGCTTTTATAAGGGCACCCAGACCCTTCTAATGCCCCTCAGGACTATTTTAAAAGCCCCCAGACCCTTCTAGAGCCCCTCAGGACATTTCTAAAGGCACCCAGACCCTTGTAACGCCACTCAGAGCCTTTCTAAAGCCGCTAGACCCTTATAATCCCCCTGAGGGCCTTTAAAAATGCCCCCAGACCATTCTGGACCCCCTCAGGACGCTTCTAATAGCCCCCAGACCCTTCTAGAGCCCCTCAGGGTCTTTCTAAAGGCCTCCACACCCTTCTAATGACCCTCAAGACCCATGTAAAGGCCCCCAGACCCTTCTAGATTGCCTCAGGACCCATCCAAAAGCCCCGAGACCCTTCTAATGCCTTTCAGGACCATTATAAAAGCCACAAGACCCTTCTAATGCCCGTCAGGACCTTTCTAAAGGCCCTCAGACCCTTCTAGTGCCCCTCAGGGCATTTATAAAGGTTCCCAGACCCTTCTAGAGACTGTCAGGACCCTTATAAAGGCCCCCAGACCCTTCTAGAGCCCCTCAGGACATTTCTAAAGGCCCGCAGACCATTCTAATGCCCGTCAGGGCCTTTCTAAACGTCCCCAGAACCTTCTACTGCCCCTGAGGAGCATTCTAAATTCCCAAAGACCCTTCTAATGCCCCACAGGGCCTTTCTAAAGGCCCCCAGATCCTTCTAGAGCCCCTGAAGACCCTTCTAAAGGCCCCCAGACCCTTCTAGAGCCCCTCAGGGCCTTTCTAAAGGCCTCCACACCCTTCTAATGACCCTCAAGACCCATGTAAAGGCCCCCAGATCCTTCTAGATTGCCTGAGGACGCTTCTAATAGCACTCAGACCCTTCTAGAGCCCCTCAGGACCTTTCTAAAGGCCTCCACACCCTTCTAATGACCCTCAAGACCCATGTAAAGGCCCCCAGACCCTTCTAGATTGCCTCAGGACCCATCTAAAAGCCCCCAGACCATTCTAATGCCTTTCAGGACCCTTATGAAGGCCACAAGACCCTTCTAATGCCCCTCAGGACCTTTCTAAAGGCCCTCAGACCCTTCTAATGACCCTCAGGGCATTTATAAAGGTTCCCAGACCCTTCTAGAGCCCGTCAGGACACTTATAAAGGCCCCCAGACCATTCTAGAGCCCCTCAGGACACTTCTAAAGGCCCGCAGACCATTCTAATGCCCCTAAGGGCCTTTCTAAAGGTCCCGAGACCCTTCTACTGCCACTCAGGAGCATTCTAAAGGCCCCCAGACCCTTCTAATGCCCCACAGGGCCTTTCTAAAGGTCCCCAGACCCTTCTAGAGCCCCTGAAGACCCTTCTAAAGGCCCCCAGACCCTTCTAATGCCCCTCAGGGCCTTTCTAAAGTACCCCAGACACTTCTAGAACCTCTCAGGGCCTTTCTATATGACCCCAGACCCTTGTAATGCCACTCAGGGCCTTTGTAAAGGCCGCGAGACCCTTATAATCCCCCTGAGGGCCTTTAAAAAGGCCCCCAGACCTTTCTGGACCCCCTCAGGACGCTTCTAATAGCCCCCAGACCCTTCTAGAGCCCCTCAGGGTCTTTCTAAAGGCCTCCACACCCTTCGAATGACCCTCAAGACCCATGTAAAGGCCCCCAGACCCTTCTAGATTGCCTCAGGACCCATCTAAAAGCCCCCAGACCCTTCTAATTCCTTTCAGGGCCTTTCTAAATGCCTCCACACCCTTCTAATGACACTCAAGACACATGTAAAGGCCCCCAGACCCTTCTAGATTGCCTCAGGACCCATCCAAAAGCCCCCAGACCCTTCTAATGCCTTTCAGGACCCTTATGAAGGCCACAAGACCCTTCTAATGCCCCTCAGGACCTTTCTAAAGGCCCTCAGACCCTTCTAATTCCCCTCAGGGCATTTATAAAGGTTCCCAGACCCTTCTAGAGCCCGTCAGGACCCTTATAAAGGCCCCCAGACCATTCTAGAGCCCCTCAGGACACTTCTAAAGTCCCCCAGACCATTCTAATGCTCGTCAGAGCCTTTGTAAAGGTCCCCAGACTCTTCTACTGCCCCTCAAGAGCATTCTAAAGGCCTCAAGACCCTTCTAATGCCCCACAGGGCCTTTCTAAAGGTCCCCAGACCCTTCTAGAGCCCCTGAAGACCCTTCTAAAGGCCCCCAGACCCTTATAGAGCCCCTGAGGACCCTTCTAAAGTCCCCCAGACCCTGCTAATTCCCCTCAGGGCTTTTATAAGGGCATCCAGACCCTTCTAATGCCCCTAAGGACATTTCTAAAGGCCCACAGAATCTTCTAGAGCCCCTCAGGACATTTCTAAAGGCACCCAGACCCTTGTAATGCCACTCAGGGCCTTTCTAAAGGCCGCGAGACCCTTATAATCCCCCTGAGGGCCTTTAAAAAGCCCCCAGACCCTTCTGGACCCCCTCAGGATGCTTCTAATAGCCCCCAGACCATTCTAGAGCCCCTCAGGGCCTTTCTAAAGGCCTCCACACCCTTCTAATGACCCTCAAGACCCTTGTAAAGGCCCCCAGACCATTCTAGATTGCCTAAGGACCAATCTAAAAGCACCCAGACCCTTCTAATGCCTTTCAGGACCATTATGAAGGCCACAAGACCCTTCTAATGCCCCTCAGGGCCCTTCTAAAGGCCCTCAGACCCTTCTAATGCCCCTCAGGGCCTTTCTAAAGTACCCCAGACACTTCTAGAACCTCTCAGGGCCTTTCTATATGACCCCAGACCCTTGTAATGCCCCTCAGGGCTTTTCTAAAGGCCCCCATACCCTTCTAATGCCCCTCAGGACATTTCTAAAGGCCCCCAGACCCTTCTAGAGCCCCTCAGGACATTTCTAAAGGCACCCAGACCCTTCTAATGCCACTCAGGGCCTTTCTAAAGGCCGCGAGACCCTTATAATCCCCCTTAGGGCCTTTAAAAAGGCCCCCAGACCCTTCTGGACCCCCTCAGGACGCTTCTAATAGCCCCCACACCATTCTAGAGCCCCTCAGGGCCTTTCTAAAGGCCTCCACACCATTCTAATGACCCTAAAGACCCATGTAAAGGCCCCCAGACCCTTCTAGATTGACTCAGGACCCATCTAAAAGCCCCCAGACCCTTCTTATGCCTTTCAGGACCCTTATGAAGGCCACAAGACCCTTCTAATGCCCCTCAGGGCATTTATAAAGGTTCCCAGACCCTTCTAGAGCCCGTCAGGACCATTATAAAGGCCCCTCGACCATTCTAGAGCCACTCAGGACACTTCTAAAGGCCCGCAGACCATTCTAATGCCTGTCAGGGCCTTTCTAAAGGTCCCCAGACCCTTCTACTGCCCCTCAGGAGCATTCTAAAGGCCCCCAGACCCTTCTAATGCCCCTCAGGACATTTCTAAAGGCCCCCAGACCCATCTAGAGCCCCTAAGGACATTTCTAAAGGCACTCAGACCCTTCTGATGCCACTCAGGGCTTTTCTAAAGGCCGCGAGACCCTTATAATCCCCCTGAGGGCTTGTAAAAAGGACCCCAGACCCTTCTTGACCCCCTCAGGACGCTTCTAATAACACCCAGACCCTTCTAGAGCCCCTCAGGGTCTTTCTAAAGGCCTCCACACCCTTCTAATGACCCTCAAGACCCATGTAAAGGCCCCTAGACCCTTCTAGATTGCCTGAGGACCCATCTAAAAGCCCCCAGACCTTTCTAATGCCTTTCAGGGCCTTTCTAAAGGTCTCCACACCCTTCTAATGACCCTCAAGACCCATGTAAAGGCTTCTAGACCCTTCTAGATTGCCTCAGGACCCATCTAAAAGCCCCCAGACCCTTCTAATGCCTTTCACGACCCTTATGAAGGCCACAAGACCCTTCTAATGCCCCTCAGGACCTTTGTAAATGCCCTCAGACCCTTCTAATGCCCCTCACGGCCCTTCTAAAGGCCCCCAGACCCTTCTAATGCCCCTCAGGGCCTTTCTAAAGTACCCCAGACACTTCTAGAACCTCTCAGGGCCTTTCTATATGACCCCAGACCCTTGTAATTCCCCTCAGGGCTTTTCTAAAGTCCCCCATACCCTTCTAATGCCCCTCAGGACATTTCTAAAGGCCCCCAGACCCTTCTAATGCCCCTCAGGACATTTCTAAAGGCCCCCAGACCCTTCTAGAGCCCCTCAGGACATTTCTAAAGGCACCCAGACCCTTCTAATGCCACTCAGGGCCTTTCTAAAGGCCGCGAGACCCTTATAATCCCCCTGATGGCCTTTAAAAAGGCCCCCAGACCCTTCTGGACCCCCTCAGGACGCTTCTAATAGCCCCCAGACCCTTCTAGAGCCACTCAGGGCCTTTGTAAAGGCCTCCACACCCTTCTAATGACCCTCAAGACCCATGTAAATGCCCCCAGACCCTTCTAGATTGCCTCAGGACGCTTCTAAAAGCCCCCAGACCCTTCTAATGCCTTTCAGGACCCTTATGAAGGCCACAAGACCCTTCTAATGCCCCTCAGGGCATTTATAAAGGTTCCCAGACCCTTCTAGAGCCCGTCAGGACCATTATAAAGGCCCCCAGACCATTCTAGAGCCCCTCAGGACACTTCTAAAGGCCTGCAGACCATTCTAATGCCTGTCAGGGCCTTTCTAAAGGTCCCCAGACCCTTCTACTGCCCCTCAGGAGCATTCTAAAGGCCCCCAGACCCTTCTAATGCCCCTCAGGACATTTCTAAAGGCCCCCAGACCCTTCTAGAGCCCCTCAGGACCAATCTAAAGTCCCCCAGACCATGCTAATTCCCCTGAGGGCTTTTATAAGGGCACCCAGACCCTTCTAATGCCCCTCAGGACTATTTTAAAAGCCCCCAGACCCTTCTAGAGCCCCTCAGGACATTTCTAAAGGCACCCAGACCCTTGTAACGCCACTCAGAGCCTTTCTAAAGCCGCTAGACCCTTATAATCCCCCTGAGGGCCTTTAAAAATGCCCCCAGACCATTCTGGACCCCCTCAGGACGCTTCTAATAGCCCCCAGACCCTTCTAGAGCCCCTCAGGGTCTTTCTAAAGGCCTCCACACCCTTCTAATGACCCTCAAGACCCATGTAAAGGCCCCCAGACCCTTCTAGATTGCCTCAGGACCCATCCAAAAGCCCCGAGACCCTTCTAATGCCTTTCAGGACCATTATAAAAGCCACAAGACCCTTCTAATGCCCCTCAGGACCTTTCTAAAGGCCCTCAGACCCTTCTAGTGCCCCTCAGGGCATTTATAATGGTTCCCAGACCCTTCTAGAGAATGTCAGGACCCTTATAAAGGCCCCCAGACCCTTCTAGAGCCCCTCAGGACATTTCTAAAGGCCCGCAGACCATTCTAATGCCCGTCAGGGCCTTTCTAAACGTCCCCAGAACCTTCTACTGCCCCTGAGGAGCATTCTAAATTCCCAAAGACCCTTCTAATGCCCCACAGGGCCTTTCTAAAGGCCCCCAGATCCTTCTAGATTGCCTCAGGACGCTTCTAATAGCACTCAGACCCTTCTAGAGCCCCTCAGGACCTTTCTAAAGGCCTCCACACCCTTCTAATGACCCTCAAGACCCATGTAAAGGCCCCCAGACCCTTCTAGATTGCCTCAGGACCCATCTAAAAGACCCCAGACCATTCTAATGCCTTTCAGGACCCTTATGAAGGCCACAAGACCCTTCTAATGCCCCTCAGGACCTTTCTAAAGGCCCTCAGACCCTTCTAATGACCCTCAGGGCATTTATAAAGGTTCCCAGACCCTTCTAGAGCCCGTCAGGACCCTTATAAAGGCCCCCAGACCATTCTAGAGCCCCTCAGGACACTTCTAAAGGCCCGCAGACCATTCTAATGCCCCTAAGGGCCTTTCTAAAGGTCCCGAGACCCTTCTACTGCCACTCAGGAGCATTCTAAAGGCCCCCAGACCCTTCTACTGCCCCACAGTGCCTTTCTAAAGGTCCCCAGACCCTTCTAGAGCCCCTGAAGACCCTTCTAAAGGCCCCCAGACCCTTCTAATGCCCCTCAGGGCCTTTCTAAAGTACCCCAGACACTTCTAGAACCTCTCAGGGCCTTTCTATATGACCCCAGACCCTTGTAATGCCACTCAGGGCCTTTGTAAAGGCCGCTAGACCCTTATAATCTTTCTAAAGGCCTCCACACCCTTCTAATGACCCTCAAGACCCCTGTAAAGGCCCCCAGACCCTTCTAGATTGACTCAGGACCCATCTAAAAGCCCCCAGACCCTTCAAATGCCTTTCAGGGCCTTTCTAAAGGCCTCCACAACCTTCTAATGACACTCAAGACCCATGTAAAGGCCCCTAGACCCTTCTAGATTGCCTCAGGACCCATCTAAAAGCCCCCAGACCCTTCTAATGCCTTTCAGGACCTATATGAAGGACACAAGACCCTTCTAATGCCCCTCAGGACCTTTCTAAAGGCCCTCAGACCCTTCTAATGCCCCTCAGGGCATTTATAAAGGTTCCCAGACCATTCTAGAGCCCGTCAGGACCCTTATAAAGGCCCCCAGACCATTCTAGAGCCCCTCAGGACACTTCTAAAGACCCGCAGACCATTCTAATGCCCGTCAGGGCCTTTATAAAGGTCCCCAGACCCTTCTACTGCCCCTCAGGAGCATTCTAAAGGCCCCCAGACCCTTCTAATGCCCCACAGGGCCTTTCTAAAGGTCCCCAGACCCTTCTAGAGCCCCTGAAGACCCTTCTAAAGGCCCCCAGACCCTTATAGAGCCCTTCAGGACCATTCTAAAGTCCCCCAGACCCTGCTAATTCCCCTCAGGGCTTTTATAAGGGCACCCAGACCCTTCTAATGCCCCTCAGGACCCTTATAAAGGCACCCAGACCCTTCTAGAGCCTCTCAGGACAGTTTTAAATGCCTCCAGACCCTTCTAGACCCCCTCAGGACCAATCTAAAGGCCCCCAGACCCTTCTAATGCCCCTCAGGACCCTTCTAAAGGCCCCCAGACCATTCTAATGCCCCTCAGGGCCTTTCTAAAGTACCCCAGACACTTCTAGAACCTCTCAGGGCCTTTCTATATGACCCCAGACCCTTGTAATGCCCCTCAGGGCTTTTCTAAAGTCCCCCATACCCTTCTAATGCCCCTCAGGACATTTCTAAAGGCCCCCAGACCCTTCTAGAGCCCCTCAGGACATTTCTAAAGGCACCCAGACCCTTCTAATGCCACTCAGGGCCTTTCTAAAGGCCGCGAGACCCTTATAATCCCCCTGAGGGCCTTTAAATAGGCCCCCAGACCCTTCTGGACCCCCTCAGGATGCTTCTAATAGCCCCCAGACCCTTCTAGAGCCCCTCAGGGCCTTTCTAAAGGCCTCCACACCTTTCTAATGACCCTCAAGACCCATGTAAAGGCCCCCAGACCCTTCTAGATTGCCTCAGGACCCATCTAAAAGACCCGAGACCCTTCTAATGCCTTTCAGGACCCTTATGAAGGCCACAAGACCCTTCTAATGTCCCTCAGGACCTTTCTAAAGGCCCTCAGACCCTTCTAATGCCCCTCAGGGCATCTATAAAGGTTCCCAGACCCTTCTAGAGCCCATCAGGACCCTTATAAAGGCCCCCAGACCATTCTAGAGCCCCTCAGGACACTTCTAAAGGCCCGCAGACCATTCTAATGCCCGTCAGGGCCTTTCTAAAGGTCCCCAGACCCTTCTACTGCCACTCAGGAGCATTCTAAAGGCCCCCAGACCCTTCTAATGCCCCACAGGGCCTTTCTAAAGGTCCCCAGACCCTTCTAGAGCCCCTGAAGACCCTTCTAAAGGCCCCCAGACCCTTCTAATGCCCCTCAGGGTCTTTCTAAAGTACCCCAGACACTTCTAGAACCTCTCAGGGCCTTTCTATATGACCCCAGACTCTTCTAATGCCACTCAGGGCCTTTCTAAAGGCCGCGAGACCCTTATAATCCCCCTGAGGGCCTTTAAAAAGGCCCCCAGACCCTTCTGGACCCCCTCAGGACGCTTCTAATAGCCCCCAGACCCTTCTAGAGCCGCTCAGGGCCTTTCTAAAGGCCTCCACACCCTTCTAATGACCCTGAAGACCCATGTAAAGGCCCCCAGACCCTTCTAGATTTACTCAGGACCCATCTAAAAGCCCCCAGACCCTTCTAATGCCTTTCAGGGCCTTTCTAAAGGCCTCCACACCCTTCTAATGACCCTCAAGACCCATGTAAAGGCCCCCAGACCCTTCTAGATTGCCTCAGGACCCATCTAAAAGCCCCCAGAACCTTCTAATGCCTTTCAGGACCCTTATGAAGGCCACAAGACCCTTCTAATGCCCCTCAGGACCTTTCTAAAGACCCTCAGACCCCTCTACTCCCACTCAGGGCATTTATAAAGGTTCCCAGACCCTTCTAGAGCCTGTCAGGACCCTTATAAAGGCCCCCAGACCATTCTAGAGCACCTCAGGACAATTCTAAAGGCCTGCAGACCATTCTAATTCATAACAGGGTCTTTATAAAGATCCCCAGACCCTTCTACTGCCCCTCAGGAGCATTCTAAAGGCCCCCAGACCCTTCTAATGCCCCACAGGGCCTTTCTAAAGGCCCCCAGACCATTCTAGAGCCCCTCAGGACATTTCTTAAGGCACCCAGACACTTATAATGCCACTCAGGGCCTTTCTAAAGGTCCGAGACCCTTATAATCCCCCTGAGGGCCTTTAAAATGCCCCCAGACCCTTCTGGACCCCCTCAGGACGCTTCTAATAGCCCCCAGACCCTTCTAGAGCCCCTCAGGGTCTTTCTAAAGGCCTCCACACCCTTCTAATGACCCTCAAGACCCATGTAAAGGCCCCCAGACCCTTCTAGATTGCCTCAGGACCCATCTAAAAGCCCCCAGACCCTTCTAATGCCTTTCAGGACCCTTATGAAGGACACAAGACCATTCTAATGCCCCTCAGGACCTTCCTAAAGGCCCTCAGACCCTTCTAACGCCTGTCAGGGCATCTATAAAGGTTCCCAGACACTTCTAGAGCCCGTCAAGACCCTTATAAAGGCCCCCAGACCATTCTAGATTCCCTCAGGACACTTCTAAAAGCCCGCAGACGAGTCTAATGCCCGTCAGGGCCTTTCTAAAGGTCCCCAGACCATTCTACTGCCACTCAGGAGCATTCTAAAGGCCCCCAGACCCTTCTAATGCCCCACAGGGCCTTTCTAAAGATCCCCAGACCCTTCTAGAGCCCCTCAGGACATTTCTAAAGGCACCCAGACCCTTGTAATGCCAGTCAGGGCCTGTCTAAAGGCCCCCAGACCCTTATAATCCCCCTGAGGGCCTTTAAAAAGGCCCCCAGACCCTTCTGGACCCCCTCAGGTCGCTTCTAATGGCCCCCACACCTTTCTAATGCCCCTCAGGACCTTTCTAAAGGCCCTCAGACCCTTCTAGTGCCCCTCAGGGCATTTATAAAGGTTCCCAGACCCTTCTAGAGCCTGTCAGGACCCTTATAAAGGCCCCCAGACCCTTCTAGAGCCCCTCAGGACACTTCTATGGCCCGCAGACCATTCTAATGCCCGTCAGGGCCTTTCTAAACGTCCCCAGAACCTTCTACTGCCCCTGAGGAGCATTCTAAATTCCCAAAGACCCTTCTAATGCCCCACAGGGCCTTTCTAAAGGCCCCCAGACCCTTCTAGATTGCCTCAGGACGCTTCTAATAGCACTCAGACCCTTCTAGAGCCCCTCAGGACCTTTCTAAAGGCCTCCACACCCTTCTAATGACCCTCAAGACCCATGTAAAGGCCCCCAGACCCTTCTAGATTGCCTCAGGACCCATCTAAAAGCCCCCAGACCATTCTAATGCCTTTCAGGACCCTTATGAAGGCCACAAGACCCTTCTAATGCCCCTCAGGACCTTTCTAAAGGCCCTCAGACCCTTCTAATGACCCTCAGGGCATTTATAAAGGTTCCCAGACCCTTCTAGAGCCCGTCAGGACCCTTATAAAGGCCCCCAGACCATTCTAGAGCCCCTCAGGACATTTCTAAAGGCACCCAGACCCTTCTAATGCCACTCAGGGCCTTTCTAAAGGCCGCGAGACCCTTCTAATCCCCCTGAGGGCCTTTAAAAAGGCCCACAGACGCTTCTGGACCCCCTCAGGACGCTTCTAATAGCCCCCACACCATTCTAGAGCCCCTCAGGGCCTTTCTAAAGGCCTCCACACCCTTCTACTGACCCTAAAGACCCATGTAAAGTCCCTCAGACCCTTCTAGATTGCCTCAGGACCCTTCTAAAAGCCCCCAGACCCTTCTAATGCCTTTCAGGGCCTTTCTAAATGCCTCCACACCCTTCAAATGACACTCAAGACCCATGTAAAGGACCCCAGACCCTTTTAGATTGACTCAGGACCCATCTAAAAGCCCCCAGACCCTTCTTATGCCTTTCAGGACCCTTATGAAGGCCACAAGACCCTTCTAATGCCCCTCAGGGCATTTATAAAGGTTCCCAGACCCTTCTAGAGCCCGTCAGGACCATTATAAAGGCCCCCCGACCATTCTAGAGCCACTCAGGACACTTCTAAAGGCCCGCAGACCATTCTAATGCCTGTCAGGGCCTTTCTAAAGGTCCCCAGACCCTTCTACTGCCCCTCAGGAGCATTCTAAAGGCCCCCAGACCCTTCTAATGCCCCTCAGGACATTTCTAAAGGCCCCCAGACCCTTCTAGAGCCCCTAAGGACATTTCTAAAGGCACTCAGACCCTTCTGATGCCACTCAGGGCTTTTCTAAAGGCCGCGAGACCCTTATAATCCCCCTGAGGGCCTTTAAAAAGGCCCCCAGACCCTTCTTGACCCCCTCAGGACGCTTCTAATAACCCCCAGACCCTTCTAGAGCCCCTCAGGGTCTTTCTAAAGGCCTCCACACCCTTCTAATGACCCTCAAGACCCATGTAAAGGCCCCCAGACCTTTCTAGATTGCCTCAGGACCCATCCAAAATCCCCCAGACCCTTCTAATTCCTTTCAGGACCCTTATAAAGGCCACAAGACCATTCTAATTCCCCTCAGGACCTTTCTAAAGGTCCCCAGACCCTTCTAGAGCCTTTCAAGACCCTTCTAAAGGCCCCCAGACCCTTCTAGAGCCCCTCAGGACCCTTCTAAAGTCCCCCAGACCCTGCTAATTCCCCTCAGGGCTTTTATAAGGGCACCCAGACCCTTCTAATGCCCCTCAGGACATTTCTAAAGGCCCACAGAACCTTCTAGAGCCCCTCAGGACATTTCTAAAGGCACACAGGCCCTTGTAATGCCACTCAGGGCCTCTCTAAAGGCCGCGAGACCCTTATAATCCCCCTGAGGGCCTTTAAAAAGGCCCCCAGACCCTTCTGGACCCCCTCAGGACGCTTCTTATAGCCCCCAGACCCTTCTAGAGCCCCTCAGGGCCTTTCTAAAGGCCTCCACACCCTTCTAATGACACTCAAGACCCATGTAAAGGCCCCCAGACCCTTCTAGATTGCCTGAGGACCCATCTAAAAGCCCCCAGACCCTTCTAATGCCTTTCAGGGCCTTTCTAAAGGCCTCCACACCATTCTAATGACCCTCAAGACCCATGTAAAGGCCTCTAGACCCTTCTAGATTGCCTCAGGACCCATCTGAAAGCCCCCAGACCCTTCTAATGCCTTTCAGGACCCTTATGAAGGCCACAAGACCCTTCTAATGCCCCTCAGGACCTTTGTAAAGGCCATCAGACCCTTCTAATGCCCCTCAGGGCCCTTCTAAAGGCCCCCAGACCCTTCTAATGCCCCTCAGGGCCTTTCTAAAGTACCCCAGACACTTCTAGAACCTCTCAGGGCCTTTCTATATGACCCCAGACCCTTGTAATGCCCCTCAGGGCTTTTCTAAAGTCCCCCATACCCTTCTAATGCCCCTCAGGACATTTCTAAAGGCCCCCAGACCCTTCTAATGCCACTCAGGGCCTTTCTAAAGGCCGTGAGACCCTTATAATCCCCCTGATGGCCTTTAAAAAGGCCCCCAGACCCTTCTGGACCCCCTCAGGACGCTTCTAATAGCCCCCAGACCCTACTAGAGCCACTCAGGGCCTTTGTAAAGGCCTCCACACCCTTCTAATGACCCTCAAGACCCATGTAAAGGCCCCCAGACCCTTCTAGATTGCCTCAGGACCCATCTAAAAGCCCCCAGACCCTTCTAATGCCTTTCAGGACCCTTATGAAGGCCACAAGACCCTTCTAATGCCCCTCAGGGCATTTATAAAGGTTCCCAGACCCTTCTAGAGCCCGTCACGACCATTATAAAGGCCCCCCGACCATTCTAGAGCCCCTCAGGACACTTCTAAAGGCCTGCAGACCATTCTAATGCCTGTCAGGGCCTTTCTAAAGGTCCCCAGACCCTTCTACTGCCCCTCAGGAGCATTCTAAAGGCCCCCAGACCCTTCTAATGCCCCTCAGGACATTTCTAAAGGCCCCCAGACCCTTCTAGAGCCTTTCAGGACATTTCTAAAGGCACCCAGACCTTTCTAATGCCACTCAGGGCTTTTCTAAAGGCCGCGAGACCCTTATAATCCCCCTGAGGGCCTTTAAAAAGGCCCCCAGACCCTTCTGGACCCCATCAGGACCCATCTAAAAGCCCCCAGACCCTTCTAATGCCTTTCAGGACCCTTATGAAGGACACAAGACCCTTCTAATGCCCCTCAGGACCTTTCTAAAGGCCCTCAGACCCTTCTAACGCCCGTCAGGGCATCTATAAAGGTTCCCAGACCCTTCTAGAGCCAGTCAGGACCCTTATAAAGGCCCCCAGACCATTCTAGATTCCCTCAGGACACTTCTAAAAGCCCGCAGACGAGTCTAATGCCCGTCAGGGCCTTTCTAAAGGTCCCCAGACCCTTCTACTGCCACTCAGGAGCATTCTAAAGGCCCCCAGACCCTTCTAATGCCCCACAGGGCCTTTCTAAAGATCCCCAGACCCTTCTAGAGCCCCTCAGGACATTTCAAAAGGCACCCAGACCCTTGTAATGCCACTCAGGGCCTTTCTAAAGGCCGCGAGACCCTTATAATCCCCCTGAGGGCCTTTAAAAAGGCCCCCAGACCCTTCTGGACCCCCTCAGGTCGCTTCTAATGGCCCCCACACCATTCTAATGCCCCTCAGGGCCTTTCTAAAGGCCCCCAGACCCTTCTAATGCCCCTCAGGACCCTTCTAAAGGCCCCCAGACCATTCTAATGCCCCTCAGGGCCTTTCTAAAGTACCCCAGACAGTTCTAGAACCTCTCAGGGCCTTTCTATATCACCCCAGACCCTTGTAATGGCCCTCAGGGCTTTTCTAAAGGCCCCCAGACCCTTCTAGAGCCCCTCAGGACATTTCTAAAGGCACCCAGACCCTTCTAATGCCACTCAGGGCCTTTCTAAAGGCCGCGAGACCCTTATAATCCCCCTGAGGGCCTTTAAAAAGGCCCCCAGACCCTTCTTGACCCCTCGGGACGCTTCTAATAGCCCCCAGACCCTTCTAGAGCCCCTCAGGGCCTTTCTAAAGGCCTCCACACCCTTCTAATGACCCTCAAGACCCATGTAAAGGCCCCCAGATCCTTCTAGGTAGTCTCAGGACGCTTCTAAAAGCCCCCAGACCCTTCTAATGCCTTTCAGGGCCTTTCTAAAGGCCTCCACACCCTTCTAATGACCCTCAAGACCCATGTAAAGGCCTCTAGACCCTTCTAGATTGCCTCAGGACCCATCTAAAAGACCCCAGACCCTTCTAATGCCTTTCAGGACCCTTATGAAGGCCACAAGACCCTTCTAATGCCCCTCAGGACCTTTCTAAAGGCCCTCAGACCCTTCTAATGCCCGTCAGGGCCCTTCTAAAGGCCCCCAGACCCTTCTACTGCCCCTCAGGGCCTTTCTAAAGTACCCCAGACACTCCTAGAACCTCTCAGGGCCTTTCTATATGACCCCATACCCTTCTAATGCCCCTCAGGACATTTCTAAAGGCCCCCAGACCCTTCTAGAGCCCCTCAGGACATTTCTAAAGGCACCCAGACCCTTGTAATGCCACTCAGGGCCTTTCTAAAGGCCGCGAGACCCTTATAATCCCCCTGAGGGCCTTTAAAAAGGACCCCAGACCCTTCTGGACCCCCTCAGGACGCTTCTAATATCCCCCAGACCCTTCTAATGCCTTTCAGGGCCTTTCTAAAGGCCTCCACACCCTTCTAATGACCCTCAAGACCCATGTAAAGGCCCCCAGACCCTTCTAGATTGCCTCAGGACGCTTCTAAAAGCCCCCAGACCCTTCTAATGCCCCTCAGGACCTTTCTAACGGCCCTCAGACCCTTCTAGTGCCCCTCAGGGCATTTATAAAGGTTCCCAGACCCTTCTAGAGCCTGTCAGGACCCTTATAAAGGCCCCCAGACCATTCTAGTGCACCTCAGAACAATTCTAAAGGCCCGCAGACCATTCTAATGCCCGTCAGGGCCTTTATAAAGGTCCCCAGACCCTTCTACTGCCCCTCAGGAGCATTCTAAAGGCCCCCAGACTCTTCTAATGCCCCACAGGGCCTTTCTAAAGGTCCCCAGACCCTTCTAGAGCCCCTGAAGACCCATCTAAAAGCCCCCAGACCCTTATAGATCCCCTCAGGACCCTTCTAAACTCCCCCAGACCCTGTTAATTCCCCTCAGGGCTTTTATAAGGGCACCTAGACCCTTCTAATGCCCCTCAGGACATTTCTAAAGGCCCCCAGAACCTTCTAGAGCCCCTCAGGACATTTCTAAAGGCACCCAGACCCTTATAATGCCATTCAGGGCCTTTCTAAAGGCCGCGAGACCCTTATAATCCTCCTGAGGGCCTTTAAAAAGGCCCCCAGACCCTTCTGGACCCCCTCAGGACGCTTCTAATAGCCCCCAGACCCTTCTAGAGCCCCTCAGGGCCTTTCTAAAGGCCTCCACACCCTTCTAATGACCCTCAAGACCCATGTAAAGGTCCCCAGACCATTATGGATTGCCTCAGGACCCATCTAAAAGCCCCCAGACCCTTCTAATGCCTTTCAGGGCCTTTCTAAAGGCCTCCACACCCTTCTAATGACCCTCAAGACCCATGTAAAGGCCTCTAGACCCTTCTAGATTGCCTCAGGACCCATCTAAAAGCCCCCAGACCATTCTAATGCATTTCAGGACCCTTATGAAGGCCACAAGACCCTTCTAATGCCCCTCAGGACCTTTGTAAAGGCCCTCAGACCGTTCTAATGCCCCTCAGGGCGCTTCTAAAGGCCCCCATACCCTTCTAATGCCCCTCAGGACATTTCTAAAGGCCCCCAGACCCTTCTAGAGCCCCTCAGGACATTTCTAAAGGCACCCAGACCCTTCTAATGCCACTCAGGGCCTTTCTAAAGGCCGCGAGACCCTTATAATCCCCCTGAGGGCCTTTAAAAAGGCCCCCAGACCCTTCTGGACCCCCTCAGGACGCTTCTAATAGCCCCCAGACCCTTCTAGAGCCCCTCAGGGCCTTTCTAAAGGCCTCCACACCCTTCTAATGACCCTCAAGACCCATGTAAAGGCCCCCAGACCCTTCTAGATTGCCTCAGGACCCATCTAAAAGCCCCCAGACCCTTCTAATGCCTTTCAGGACCCTTAGGAAGGCCACAAGACCCTTCTAATGCCCCTCAGGACCTTTCTAAAGGCCCTCAGACCCTTCTAATGCCCCTCAGGGCATTTATAAAGGTTTCCAGACCCTTCTAGAGCCCGTCAGGACACTTATAAAGGCCCCCAGACCATTCTAGAGCCCCTCAGGACACTGCTAAAGGACCCCAGACCATTCTAATGCCCGTCAGGGCCTTTCTAAAGGTCCCCAGACCCTTCTACTGCCACTCAGGGGCACTCTAAAGGCCCCCAGACCATTCTAATGCCCCACAGGGCCTTTCTAAAGTTCCCCAGAGCATTCCAGAGCCCCTGAAGACCCTTCTAAAGGCCCCCAGACCCTTCTAATGCCCCTCAGGGCCTTTCTAAAGTACCCCAGACAATTCTAGAACCTCTCAGAGCCTTTCTATATGACCCCAGACCCTTCTAATGCCACTCAGGGCCTTTCTAAAGGCCGCGAGACCCTTATAATCCCCCTGAGGGCCTTTAAAAAGGCCCCCAGACCCTTCTGGACCCCCTCAGGACGCTTCTAATAGCCCCCAGACCCTTCTAGAGCCGCTCAGGGCCTTTCTAAAGGCCTCCACACCCTTCTAATGACCCTGAAGACCCATGTAAAGGCCCCCAGACCCTTCTAGATTTACTCAGGACCCATCTAAAAGCCCCCAGACCCTTCTAATGCCTTTCAGGGCCTTTCTAAAGGCCTCCACACCCTTCTAATGACCCTCAAGACCCATGTAAAGGCCCCCAGACCCTTCTAGATTGCCTCAGGACCCATCTAAAAGCCCCCAGACCCTTCTAATGCCTTTCAGGACCCTTATGAAGGCCACAAGACCCTTCTAATGCCCCTCAGGACCTTTCTAAAGACCCTCAGACCCCTCTACTCCCCCTCAGGGCATTTATAAAGGTTCCCAGACCCTTCTAGAGCCTGTCAGGACCCTTATAAAGGCCCCCAGACCATTCTAGAGCACCTCAGGACAATTCTAAAGGCCTGCAGACCATTCTAATTCATAACAGGGTCTTTATAAAGATCCCCAGACCCTTCTACTGCCCCTCAGGAGCATTCTAAAGGCCCCCAGACCCTTCTAATGCCCCACAGGGCCTTTCTAAAGGCCCCCAGACCATTCTAGAGCCCCTCAGGACATTTCTTAAGGCACCCAGACACTTATAATGCCACTCAGGGCCTTTCTAAAGGTCCGAGACCCTTATAATCCCCCTGAGGGCCTTTAAAAAGGCCCCCAGACCCTTCTGGACCCCCTCAGGACGCTTCTAATAGCCCCCAGACCCTTCTAGAGCCCCTCAGGGTCTTTCTAAAGGCCTCCACACCCTTCTAATGACCCTCAAGACCCATGTAAAGGCCCCCAGACCCTTCTAGATTGCCTCAGGACCCATCTAAAAGCCCCCAGACCCTTCTAATGCCTTTCAGGACCCTTATGAAGGACACAAGACCATTCTAATGCCCCTCAGGACCTTCCTAAAGGCCCTCAGACCCTTCTAACGCCTGTCAGGGCATCTATAAAGGTTCCCAGACACTTCTAGAGCCCGTCAAGACCCTTATAAAGGCCCCCAGACCATTCTAGATTCCCTCAGGACACTTCTAAAAGCCCGCAGACGAGTCTAATGCCCGTCAGGGCCTTTCTAAAGGTCCCCAGACCCTTCTACTGCCACTCAGGAGCATTCTAAAGGCCCCCAGACCCTTCTAATGCCCCACAGGGCCTTTCTAAAGATCCCCAGACCCTTCTAGAGCCCCTCAGGACATTTCTAAAGGTCCCCAGACCCTTCTACTGCCACTCAGGAGCATTCTAAAGGCCCCCAGACCCTTCTAATGCCCCACAGGGCCTTTCTAAAGGTCGCCAGACCCTTCTAGAGCCCCTGAAGAACCTTCTAAAGGCCCCCAGACCCTTCTAATGCCCCACAGGGCCTTTCTAAAGGCCGCGAGACCCTTATAATCCCCCTGAGGGCCTTTAAAAAGGCCCCCAGACCCTTCTGGACCCACTCAGGACGCTTCTAATAGCCCCCAGACCCTTCTAGAGCCCCTCAGGGCCTTTCTAAAGGCCTCCACACCCTTCTAATGACCCTCAAGACCGATGTAAAGGCCCCTAGACCCTTCTAGATTGCCTCAGGACCCATCTAAAAGCCTCCAGACCCTTCTAATGCCTTTCAGGACACTTATGAAGGCCACAAGACCCTTCTAATGCCTCACATGACCTTTCTAAAGGCCCTCAGACCCTTCTAATGCCCCTCAGGGCATTTATAAAGGTTCCCAGACCCTTCTAGAGCCCTTCAGGACCCTTATAAAGGCCTCCAGACCATTCTAGAGCCCCTCAGGACACTTCTAAAGGACTGCAGACCATTCTAATGCCCGTCAGGGCCTTTCTAAAGGTCCCCAGACCCTTCTACTGCCACTCAGGAGCATTCTAAAGGCCCCCAGACCCTTCAAATGCCCCACAGGGCCTTTCTAAAGGTCCCCAGACCCTTCTAGAGCCCCTGAAGACCCTTCTAAAGGACCCCAGACCCTTATAGAGCCCCTCAGGACCCTTCTAAAGTCCCCCAGACCATGCTAGTTCCCCTCAGGGCTTTTATAAATGCACCCAGACCCTTCTAATGCCCCTCAGGACCCTTATAAAGGCACACAGACCCTTCTAGAGCCTCTCAGGACAGTTTTAAATGCCTCCAGACCCTTCTAGACCCCCTCAGGACCATTCTAAAGGCCCCCAGACCCTTCTAGAGCCCCTCAGGACATTTCTAAAGGCACCCAGACCCTTATAATACCACTCAGGGCCTTTCTAAAGGCCGCGAGACCCTTATAATCCCCCTGAGGGCCTTTAAAAAGGCCCCCAGACGCTTCTGGACCCCTCAGGACGCTTCTAATAGCCCCCAGACCCTTCTAGAGCCCCTCAGGGCCTTTCTAAAGGCCTCCACACCTTTCTAATGACCCTAAAGACCCATGTAAAGGCCCCCAGACCCTTCTAGATTGCCTCAGGACCCATCTAAAAGGCCCCAGACCTTTCTAATGCCTTTCAGGGCCTTTCTAAAGGCCTCCACACCCTTCTAATGACCCTCAAGACCCATGTAAAGGCCCCTAGACCCTTCTAGATTGCCTCAGGACCCATCTAAAAGACCACAGACCCTTCTAATGCCTTTCAGGACCCTTATGAAGGCCACAAGACCCTTCTAATGCCCCTCAGGACCTTTCTAAATGCCCTCAGACCCTTCTAATGCCCCTCAGGGCCCTTCTAAAGGACCCCAGACCCTTCTAATGCCCCTCAGGGCCTTTCTAAAGTATCCCAGACACTTCTAGAACCTCTCAGGGCCTTTCTATATGACCCCAGACCCTTGTAATGCCCATCAGGGCTTTTCTAAAGGCCCCCATACCCTTCTAATGCACCTCAGGACATTTCTAAAGGCCCACAGAACCTTCTAGAGCCCCTCAGGACATTTCTAAAGGCACCCAGACCATTCTAATGCCACTCAATGCCATTCTAAAGGCCGCGAGACCCTTATAATCCCCCTGAGGGCCTTTAAAAAGGCCCCCAGACCATTCTGGACCCCCTCATAACGCTTCTAATACCCCCAGACCCTTCTAGAGCCCCTCAGGGATTTTTAAAGGCCTCCACACCCTTCTAATGACCCTCAAGACCCATGTAAAGGCCTCTAGACCCTTCTAGATTGCCTCAGGACCCATCTAAAAGCCCCCAGACCCTTCTAATGCCTTTCAGGACCCTTATGAAGGCCACAAGACGATTTTAATGACCCTCAGGACCTTTCTAAAGGCCCACAGACCCTTCTAATGCCCCTCAGGGCCCTTCTAAAGGACCCCAGACCCTTCTAATGCCCCTCAAGGCCTTTCTAAAGTACCCCAGACACTTCTAGAACCTCTCAGGGCCTTTCTATATGACCCCAGACCCTTGTAATGCCCCTCAGGGCTTTTCTAAAGGCCCCCATACCCTTCTAATGCACCTCAGGACATTTCTAAAGGCCCCCAGACCCTTCTAGAGCCCCTCAGGACATTTCAAAAGGCACCCAGACCCTTGTAATGCCACTCAGGGCCTTTCTAAAGGCCGCGAGACCCTTATAATCCCCCTGAGGGCCTTTAAAAAGGCCCCCAGACCCTTCTGGACCCCCTCAGGTCGCTTCTAATGGCCCCCACACCATTCTAATGCCCCTCAGGGCCTTTCTAAAGGCCCCCAGACCCTTCTAATGCCCCTCAGGACCCTTCTAAAGGCCCCCAGACCATTCTAATGCCCCTCAGGGCCTTTCTAAAGTACCCCAGACAGTTCTAGAACCTCTCAGGGCCTTTCTATATCACCCCAGACCCTTGTAATGGCCCTCAGGGCTTTTCTAAAGGCCCCCAGACCCTTCTAGAGCCCCTCAGGACATTTCTAAAGGCACCCAGACCCTTCTAATGCCACTCAGGGCCTTTCTAAAGGCCGCGAGACCCTTATAATCCCCCTGAGGGCCTTTAAAAAGGCCCCCAGACCCTTCTTGACCCCTCGGGACGCTTCTAATAGCCCCCAGACCCTTCTAGAGCCCCTCAGGGCCTTTCTAAAGGCCTCCACACCCTTCTAATGACCCTCAAGACCCATGTAAAGGCCCCCAGATCCTTCTAGGTAGCCTCAGGACGCTTCTAAAAGCCCCCAGACCCTTCTAATGCCTTTCAGGGCCTTTCTAAAGGCCTCCACACCCTTCTAATGACCCTCAAGACCCATGTAAAGGCCTCTAGACCCTTCTAGATTGCCTCAGGACCCATCTAAAAGACCCCAGACCCTTCTAATGCCTTTCAGGACCCTTATGAAGGCCACAAGACCCTTCTAATGCCCCTCAGGACCTTTCTAAAGGCCCTCAGACCCTTCTAATGCCCGTCAGGGCCCTTCTAAAGGCCCCCAGACCCTTCTACTGCCCCTCAGGGCCTTTCTAAAGTACCCCAGACACTCCTAGAACCTCTCAGGGCCTTTCTATATGACCCCATACCCTTCTAATGCCCCTCAGGACATTTCTAAAGGCCCCCAGACCCTTCTAGAGCCCCTCAGGACATTTCTAACGGCACCCAGACCCTTGTAATGCCACTCAGGGCCTTTCTAAAGGCCGCGAGACCCTTATAATCCCCCTGAGGGCCTTTAAAAAGGCCCCCAGACCCTTCTGGACCCCCTCAGGACGCTTCTAATATCCCCCAGACCCTTCTAATGCCTTTCAGGGCCTTTCTAAAGGCCTCCACACCCTTCTAATGACCCTCAAGACCCATGTAAAGGCCCCCAGACCCTTCTAGATTGCCTCAGGACGCTTCTAAAAGCCCCCAGACCCTTCTAATGCCTTTCAGGGCCTTTCTAAAGGCCTCCACACCCTTCTAATGACCCTCAAGACCCATGTAAAGGCCCCCAGACCCTTCTAGATTGCCACAGGACCCATCTAAAAGCCCCCAGACCCTTCTAATGCCTTTCAGGACCCTTATGAAGGCCACAAGACCCTTCTAATGCCCCTCAGGACCTTTCTAAAGGCCCTCAGACCCTTCTAGTGACCCTCAGGGCATTTATAAATGTTCCCAGACCCTTCTAGAGCCTGTCAGGACCATTATAAAGGCCCCCAGACCATTCTAGAGCACCTCAGGACACATCTAAAGGCCCGCAGACCATTCTAATGCCCGTCAGGGCCTTTCTAAAGGTCCCAAGACCCTTCTACTGCCCCTCAGGAGCATTCTAAAGGCCCCCAGACCCTTCTAATGCCCCTCAGGACATTTCTAAAGGCCCCCAGACCCTTCTAGAGCCCCTCAGGACATTTCTAAAGGCACCCAGAACCTTCTAATGCCACTCAAGGCCTTTCTAAAGGCCGCGAGACCCTTATAATCCCCCTCAGGGCCTTTAAAAAGGCCCCCAGACCCTTCTGGACCCCCTCAGGACGCTTCTAATAGTCCCCAGACCCTTCTAGAGCCCCTCAGGGCCTTTCTAAAGGCCTCCACACCCTTCTAATGCCCCTCAAGACCCATGTAAAGGCCCCCAGACCCTTCTGGACCCCCTCAGGACGCTTCTAATAGCCCCCAGACCCTTCTAATGCCTTTCAGGGCCTTTCTAAAGGCCTCCACACCCTTCTAATGACCCTCAAGACCCATGTAAAGGCCCCCAGACCCTTCTAGATTGCCTCAGGACCCATCTAAAAGCCCCCAGACCCTTCTAATGCCTTTCAGGACCCTTAGGAAGGCCACAAGACCCTTCTAATGCCCCTCAGGACCTTTCTAACGGCCCTCAGACCCTTCTAGTGCCCCTCAGGGCATTTATAAAGGTTCCCAGACCCTTCTAGAGCCTGTCAGGACCCTTATAAAGGCCCCCAGACCATTCTAGTGCACCTCAGAACAATTCTAAAGGCCCGCAGACCATTCTAATGCCCGTCAGGGCCTTTATAAAGGTCCCCAGACCCTTCTACTGCCCCTCAGGAGCATTCTAAAGGCCCCCAGACTCTTCTAATGCCCCACAGGGCCTTTCTAAAGGTCCCCAGACCCTTCTAGAGCCCCTGAAGACCCATCTAAAAGCCCCCAGACCCTTATAGATCCCCTCAGGACCCTTCTAAACTCCCCCAGACCCTGTTAATTCCCCTCAGGGCTTTTATAAGGGCACCTAGACCCTTCTAATGCCCCTCAGGACATTTCTAAAGGCCCCCAGAACCTTCTAGAGCCCCTCAGGACATTTCTAAAGACACCCAGACCCTTATAATGCCATTCAGGGCCTTTCTAAAGGCCGCGAGACCCTTATAATCCTCCTGAGGGCCTTTAAAAAGGCCCCCAGACCCTTCTGGACCCCCTCAGGACGCTTCTAATAGCCCCCAGACCCTTCTAGAGCCCCTCAGGGCCTTTCTAAAGGCCTCCACACCCTTCTAATGACCCTCAAGACCCATGTAAAGGTCCCCAGACCATTATGGATTGCCTCAGGACCCATCTAAAAGCCCCCAGACCCTTCTAATGCCTTTCAGGGCCTTTCTAAAGGCCTCCACACCCTTCTAATGACCCTCAAGACCCATGTAAAGGCCTCTAGACCCTTCTAGATTGCCTCAGGACCCATCTAAAAGCCCCCAGACCATTCTAATGCATTTCAGGACCCTTATGAAGGCCACAAGACCCTTCTAATGCCCCTCAGGACCTTTGTAAAGGCCCTCAGACCGTTCTAATGCCCCTCAGGGCGCTTCTAAAGGCCCCCATACCCTTCTAATGCCCCTCAGGACATTTCTAAAGGCCCCCAGACCCTTCTAGAGCCCCTCAGGACATTTCTAAAGGCACCCAGACCCTTCTAATGCCACTCAGGGCCTTTCTAAAGGCCGCGAGACCCTTATAATCCCCCTGAGGGCCTTTAAAAAGGCCCCCAGACCCTTCTGGACCCCCTCAGGACGCTTCTAATAGCCCCCAGACCCTTCTAGAGCCCCTCAGGGCCTTTCTAAAGGCCTCCACACCCTTCTAATGACCCTCAAGACCCATGTAAAGGCCCCCAGACCCTTCTAGATTGCCTCAGGACCCATCTAAAAGCCCCCAGACCCTTCTAATGCCTTTCAGGACCCTTAGGAAGGCCACAAGACCCTTCTAATGCCCCTCAGGACCTTTCTAAAGGCCCTCAGACCCTTCTAATGCCCCTCAGGGCATTTATAAAGGTTTCCAGACCCTTCTAGAGCCCGTCAGGACACTTATAAAGGCCCCCAGACCATTCTAGAGCCCCTCAGGACACTGCTAAAGGACCCCAGACCATTCTAATGCCCGTCAGGGCCTTTCTAAAGGTCCCCAGACCCTTCTACTGCCACTCAGGGGCACTCTAAAGGCCCCCAGACCATTCTAATGCCCCACAGGGCCTTTCTAAAGTTCCCCAGAGCATTCCAGAGCCCCTGAAGACCCTTCTAAAGGCCCCCAGACCCTTCTAATGCCCCTCAGGGCCTTTCTAAAGTACCCCAGACAATTCTAGAACCTCTCAGAGCCTTTCTATATGACCCCAGACCCTTCTAATGCCACTCAGGGTCTTTCTAAAGGCCGCGAGACCCTTATAATCCCCTGAGGGCCTTTAAAAAGGCCCCCAGACCCTTCTGGACCCCCTCAGGACGCTTCTAATAGCACCCAGACCCTTCTAGAGCCCCTCAGGGTCTTTCTAAAGGCCTCCACACCCTTCTAATGACCCTCAAGACCCATGTAAAGGCACCCAGACCCTTCTAGATTGCCTCAGGACCCATCTAAAAGCCCCCAGACCCTTCTAATGCCTTTCAGGGCCTTTCTAAAGGCCTCCACACCCTTCTAATGACACTCAAGACCCATGTAAAGGCCCCCAGACCCTTCTAGATTGCCTCAGGACCCATCTAAAAGCCCCCAGACCCTTCTAATGCCTTTCAGGACCCTTATGAAGGCCACAAGACCCTTCTAATGCCCCTCAGGACATTTCTAAAGGCCCTCAGACCATTCTAATGCCCCTCAGGGCATTTATAAAGGTTCCCAGACCCTTCTAGTGCCCGTCAAGACCATTATAAAGGCCCCCAGACCATTCTAGAGCCCCTCAGGACACTTCTAAAGGCCCGCAGACCATTCTAATGCCCGTCAGGGCCTTTATAAAGGTCCCCAGACCCTTCTACTGCCCCTCAGGAGCATTCTAAAGGCCCCCCAGACCCTTCTAATGCCCCACAGGGCCTTTCTAAAGGTCGCCAGACCCTTCTAGAGCCCCTGAAGAACCTTCTAAAGGCCCCCAGACCCTTCTAATGCCCCACAGGGCCTTTCTAAAGGCCGCGAGACCCTTATAATCCCCCTGAGGGCCTTTTAAAAAGGCCCCCAGACCCTTCTGGACCCACTCAGGACGCTTCTAATAGCCCCCAGACCCTTCTAGAGCCCCTCAGGGCCTTTCTAAAGGCCTCCACACCCTTCTAATGACCCTCAAGACCGATGTAAAGGCCCCTAGACCCTTCTAGATTGCCTCAGGACCCATCTAAAAGCCTCCAGACCCTTCTAATGCCTTTCAGGACCCTTATGAAGGCCACAAGACCCTTCTAATGCCTCACATGACCTTTCTAAAGGCCCTCAGACCCTTCTAATGCCCCTCAGGGCATTTATAAAGGTTCCCAGACCCTTCTAGATCCCTTCAGGACCCTTATAAAGGCCCCCAGACCATTCTAGAGCCCCTCAGGACACTTCTAAAGGACTGCAGACCATTCTAATGCCCGTCAGGGCCTTTCTAAAGGTCCCCAGACCCTTCTACTGCCACTCAGGAGCATTCTAAAGGCCCCCAGACCCTTCAAATGCCCCACAGGGCCTTTCTAAAGGTCCCCAGACCCTTCTAGAGCCCCTGAAGACCCTTCTAAAGGACCCCAGACCCTTATAGAGCCCCTCAGGACCCTTCTAAAGTCCCCCAGACCATGCTAGTTCCCCTCAGGGCTTTTATAAATGCACCCAGACCCTTCTAATGCCCCTCAGGACCCTTATAAAGGCACACAGACCCTTCTAGAGCCTCTCAGGACAGTTTTAAATGCCTCCAGACCCTTCTAGACCCCCTCAGGACCATTCTAAAGGCCCCCAGACCCTTCTAGAGCCCCTCAGGACATTTCTAAAGGCACCCAGACCCTTATAATACCACTCAGGGCCTTTCTAAAGGCCGCGAGACCCTTATAATCCCCCTGAGGGCCTTTAAAAAGGCCCCCAGACGCTTCTGGACCCCTCAGGACGCTTCTAATAGCCCCCAGACCCTTCTAGAGCCCCTCAGGGCCTTTCTAAAGGCCTCCACACCTTTCTAATGACCCTAAAGACCCATGTAAAGGCCCCCAGACCCTTCTAGATTGCCTCAGGACCCATCTAAAAGGCCCCAGACCCTTCTAATGCCTTTCAGGGCCTTTCTAAAGGCCTCCACACCCTTCTAATGACCCTCAAGACCCATGTAAAGGCCCCTAGACCCTTCCAGATTGCCTCAGGACCCATCTAAAAGACCACAGACCCTTCTAATGCCTTTCAGGACCCTTATGAAGGCCACAAGACCCTTCTAATGCCCCTCAGGACCTTTCTAAATGCCCTCAGACCCTTCTAATGCCCCTCAGGGCCCTTCTAAAGGACCCCAGACCCTTCTAATGCCCCTCAGGGCCTTTCTAAAGTATCCCAGACACTTCTAGAACCTCTCAGGGCCTTTCTATATGACCCCAGACCCTTGTAATGCCCATCAGGGCTTTTCTAAAGGCCCCCATACCCTTCTAATGCACCTCAGGACATTTCTAAAGGCCCACAGAACCTTCTAGAGCCCCTCAGGACATTTCTAAAGGCACCCAGACCATTCTAATGCCACTCAATGCCATTCTAAAGGCCGCGAGACCCTTATAATCCCCCTGAGGGCCTTTAAAAAGGCCCCCAGACCATTCTGGACCCCCTCATAACGCTTCTAATACCCCCAGACCCTTCTAGAGCCCCTCAGGGATTTTTAAAGGCCTCCACACCCTTCTAATGACCCTCAAGACCCATGTAAAGGCCTCTAGACCCTTCTAGATTGCCTCAGGACCCATCTAAAAGCCCCCAGACCCTTCTAATGCCTTTCAGGACCCTTATGAAGGCCACAAGACGATTTTAATGACCCTCAGGACCTTTCTAAAGGCCCACAGACCCTTCTAATGCCCCTCAGGGCCCTTCTAAAGGACCCCAGACCCTTCTAATGCCCCTCAAGGCCTTTCTAAAGTACCCCAGACACTTCTAGAACCTCTCAGGGCCTTTCTATATGACCCCAGACCCTTGTAATGCCCCTCAGGGCTTTTCTAAAGGCCCCCATACCCTTGTAATGCACCTCAGGACATTTCTAAAGGCCCCCAGACCCTTCTAGAGCCCCTCAGGACATTTCTAAAGGCACCCAGACCCTTCTAATGCTACTCAGGGCCTTTCTAAATGCCGCGAGACCCTTATAATCCCCCTGAGGGCCTTTAAAAAGGCCCCCAGACCCTTCTGGACCCCCTCAGGACGCTTCTAATAGCCCCCAGACCCTTCTAATGCCTTTCCGGGCCTTTCTAAAGGCCTCCACACCCTTCTAATGACCCTCAAGACCCATGTAAAGGCCCCCAGACCCTTCTAGATTGCATCAGGACGCTTCTAAAAGCCCCCAGACCCTTCTAATGCCTTTCAGGGCCTTTCTAAAGGCCTCCACACCCTTCTAATGACCCTCAAGACCCATGTAAAGGCCCCCAGACCCTTCTAGATTGCCACAGGACCCATCTAAAAGCCCCCAGACCCTTCTAATGCCTTTCAGGACCCTTATGAAGGCCACAAGACCCTTCTAATGCCCCTCAGGACCTTTCTAAAGGCCCTCAGACCCTTCTAGTGCCCCTCAGGGCATTTATAAAGGTTCCCAGACCCTTCTAGAGCCTGTCAGGACCATTATAAAGGCCCCCAGACCATTCTAGAGCACCTCAGGACACTTCTAAACGCCCGCAGACCATTCTAATGCCCGTCAGGGCCTTTCTAAAGGTCCCAAGACCCTTCTACTGCCCCTCAGGAGCATTCTAAAGGCCCCCAGACCCTTCTAATGCCCCTCAGGACATTTCTAAAGGCCTCCAGACCCTTCTAGAGCCCCTCAGGACATTTCTAAAGGCACCCAAAGCCTTCTAATGCCACTCAAGGCCTTTCTAAAGGCCGCGAGACCCTTATAATCCCCCTCAGGGCCTTTAAAAAGGCCCCCAGACCCTTCTGGACCCCCTCAGGACGCTTCTAATAGCCCCCAGACCCTTCTAGAGCCCCTCAGGGCCTTTCTAAAGGCCTCCACACCCTTCTAATGACCCTCAAGACCCATGTAAAGGCCCCCAGACCCTTCTAGATTGCCTCAGGACCCATCTAAAAGCCCCCAGACCCTTCTAATGCCTTTCAGGACCCTTAGGAAGGCCACAAGACCCTTCTAAAGCCCCTCAGGACCTTTCTAAAGGCCCTCAGACCCTTCTAATGCCCCTCAGGGCATTTATAAAGGTTTCCAGACCCTTCTAGAGCCCGTCAGGACACTTATAAAGGCCCCCAGACCATTCTAGAGCCCCTCAGGACACTGCTAAAGGACCCCAGACCATTCTAATGCCCGTCAGGGCCTTTCTAAAGGTCCCCAGACCCTTCTACTGCCACTCAGGGGCACTCTAAAGGCCCCCAGACCATTCTAATGCCCCACAGGGCCTTTCTAAAGTTCCCCAGAGCATTCCAGAGCCCCTGAAGACCCTTCTAAAGGCCCCCAGACCCTTCTAATGCCCCTCAGGGCCTTTCTAAAGTACCCCAGACAATTCTAGAACCTCTCAGAGCCTTTCTATATGACCCCAGACCCTTCTAATGCCACTCAGGGTCTTTCTAAAGGCCGCGAGACCCTTATAATCCCCTGAGGGCCTTTAAAAAGGCCCCCAGACCCTTCTGGACCCCCTCAGGACGCTTCTAATAGCACCCAGACCCTTCTAGAGCCCCTCAGGGTCTTTCTAAAGGCCTCCACACCCTTCTAATGACCCTCAAGACCCATGTAAAGGCACCCAGACCCTTCTAGATTGCCTCAGGACCCATCTAAAAGCCCCCAGACCCTTCTAATGCCTTTCAGGGCCTTTCTAAAGGCCTCCACACCCTTCTAATGACACTCAAGACCCATGTAAAGGCCCCCAGACCCTTCTAGATTGCCTCAGGACCCATCTAAAAGCCCCCAGACCCTTCTAATGCCTTTCAGGACCCTTATGAAGGCCACAAGACCCTTCTAATGCCCCTCAGGACATTTCTAAAGGCCCTCAGACCATTCTAATGCCCCTCAGGGCATTTATAAAGGTTCCCAGACCCTTCTAGTGCCCGTCAAGACCATTATAAAGGCCCCCAGACCATTCTAGAGCCCCTCAGGACACTTCTAAAGGCCCGCAGACCATTCTAATGCCCGTCAGGGCCTTTATAAAGGTCCCCAGACCCTTCTACTGCCCCTCAGGAGCATTCTAAAGGCCCCCCAGACCCTTCTAATGCCCCACAGGGCCTTTCTAAAGGTCGCCAGACCCTTCTAGAGCCCCTGAAGAACCTTCTAAAGGCCCCCTGACCCTTCTAATGCCCCACAGGGCCTTTCTAAAGGCCGCGAGACCCTTATAATCCCCCTGAGGGCCTTTAAAAAGGCCCCCAGACCCTTCTGGACCCACTCAGGACGCTTCTAATAGCCCCCAGACCCTTCTAGAGCCCCTCAGGGCCTTTCTAAAGGCCTCCACACCCTTCTAATGACCCTCAAGACCGATGTAAAGGCCCCTAGACCCTTCTAGATTGCCTCAGGACCCATCTAAAAGCCTCCAGACCCTTCTAATGCCTTTCAGGACCCTTATGAAGGCCACAAGACCCTTCTAATGCCTCACATGACCTTTCTAAAGGCCCTCAGACCCTTCTAATGCCCCTCAGGGCATTTATAAAGGTTCCCAGACCCTTCTAGAGCCCTTCAGGACCCTTATAAAGGCCCCCAGACCATTCTAGAGCCCCTCAGGACACTTCTAAAGGACTGCAGACCATTCTAATGCCCGTCAGGGCCTTTCTAAAGGTCCCCAGACCCTTCTACTGCCACTCAGGAGCATTCTAAAGGCCCCCAGACCCTTCAAATGCCCCACAGGGCCTTTCTAAAGGTCCCCAGACCCTTCTAGAGCCCCTGAAGACCCTTCTAAAGGACCCCAGACCCTTATAGAGCCCCTCAGGACCCTTCTAAAGTCCCCCAGACCATGCTAGTTCCCCTCAGGGCTTTTATAAATGCACCCAGACCCTTCTAATGCCCCTCAGGACCCTTATAAAGGCACACAGACCCTTCTAGAGCCTCTCAGGACAGTTTTAAATGCCTCCAGACCCTTCTAGACCCCCTCAGGACCATTCTAAAGGCCCCCAGACCCTTCTAGAGCCCCTCAGGACATTTCTAAAGGCACCCAGACCCTTATAATACCACTCAGGGCCTTTCTAAAGGCCGCGAGACCCTTATAATCCCCCTGAGGGCCTTTAAAAAGGCCCCCAGACGCTTCTGGACCCCTCAGGACGCTTCTAATAGCCCCCAGACCCTTCTAGAGCCCCTCAGGGCCTTTCTAAAGGCCTCCACACCTTTCTAATGACCCTAAAGACCCATGTAAAGGCCCCCAGACCCTTCTAGATTGCCTCAGGACCCATCTAAAAGGCCCCAGACCCTTCTAATGCCTTTCAGGGCCTTTCTAAAGGCCTCCACACCCTTCTAATGACCCTCAAGACCCATGTAAAGGCCCCTAGACCCTTCTAGATTGCCTCAGGACCCATCTAAAAGACCACAGACCCTTCTAATGCCTTTCAGGACCCTTATGAAGGCCACAAGACCCTTCTAATGCCCCTCAGGACCTTTCTAAATGCCCTCAGACCCTTCTAATGCCCCTCAGGGCCCTTCTAAAGGACCCCAGACCCTTCTAATGCCCCTCAGGGCCTTTCTAAAGTATCCCAGACACTTCTAGAACCTCTCAGGGCCTTTCTATATGACCCCAGACCCTTGTAATGCCCATCAGGGCTTTTCTAAAGGCCCCCATACCCTTCTAATGCACCTCAGGACATTTCTAAAGGCCCACAGAACCTTCTAGAGCCCCTCAGGACATTTCTAAAGGCACCCAGACCATTCTAATGCCACTCAATGCCATTCTAAAGGCCGCGAGACCCTTATAATCCCCCTGAGGGCCTTTAAAAAGGCCCCCAGACCATTCTGGACCCCCTCATAACGCTTCTAATACCCCCAGACCCTTCTAGAGCCCCTCAGGGATTTTTAAAGGCCTCCACACCCTTCTAATGACCCTCAAGACCCATGTAAAGGCCTCTAGACCCTTCTAGATTGCCTCAGGACCCATCTAAAAGCCCCCAGACCCTTCTAATGCCTTTCAGGACCCTTATGAAGGCCACAAGACGATTTTAATGACCCTCAGGACCTTTCTAAAGGCCCACAGACCCTTCTAATGCCCCTCAGGGCCCTTCTAAAGGACCCCAGACCCTTCTAATGCCCCTCAAGGCCTTTCTAAAGTACCCCAGACACTTCTAGAACCTCTCAGGGCCTTTCTATATGACCCCAGACCCTTGTAATGCCCCTCAGGGCTTTTCTAAAGGCCCCCATACCCTTGTAATGCACCTCAGGACATTTCTAAAGGCCCCCAGACCCTTCTAGAGCCCCTCAGGACATTTCTAAAGGCACCCAGACCCTTCTAATGCTACTCAGGGCCTTTCTAAAGGCCGCGAGACCCTTATAATCCCCCTGAGGGCCTTTAAAAAGGCCCCCAGACCCTTCTGGACCCCCTCAGGACGCTTCTAATAGCCCCCAGACCCTTCTAATGCCTTTCCGGGCCTTTCTAAAGGCCTCCACACCCTTCTAATGACCCTCAAGACCCATGTAAAGGCCCCCAGACCCTTCTAGATTGCATCAGGACGCTTCTAAAAGCCCCCAGACCCTTCTAATGCCTTTCAGGGCCTTTCTAAAGGCCTCCACACCCTTCTAATGACCCTCAAGACCCATGTAAAGGCCCCCAGACCCTTCTAGATTGCCACAGGACCCATCTAAAAGCCCCCAGACCCTTCTAATGCCTTTCAGGACCCTTATGAAGGCCACAAGACCCTTCTAATGCCCCTCAGGACCTTTCTAAAGGCCCTCAGACCCTTCTAGTGCCCCTCAGGGCATTTATAAAGGTTCCCAGACCCTTCTAGAGCCTGTCAGGACCATTATAAAGGCCCCCAGACCATTCTAGAGCACCTCAGGACACTTCTAAACGCCCGCAGACCATTCTAATGCCCGTCAGGGCCTTTCTAAAGGTCCCAAGACCCTTCTACTGCCCCTCAGGAGCATTCTAAAGGCCCCCAGACCCTTCTAATGCCCCTCAGGACATTTCTAAAGGCCTCCAGACCCTTCTAGAGCCCCTCAGGACATTTCTAAAGGCACCCAAAGCCTTCTAATGCCACTCAAGGCCTTTCTAAAGGCCGCGAGACCCTTATAATCCCCCTCAGGGCCTTTAAAAAGGCACCCAGACCCTTCTGGACACCCTCAGGACGCTTCTAATAGCCCCCAGATCCTTCTAGAGCTCCTCAGGGCCTTTCTAAAGGCCTCCACACCCTTCTAATGACCCTCAAGACCCATGTAAAGGCCCCCAGACCCTTCTAGATTGCCTGAGGACCCATCTAAAAGCCCCCAGACCATTCTAATGCCTTTCAGGACCCTTAGGAAGGCCACAAGACCCTTCTAATGCCCCTCAGGACCTTTCTAACGGCCCTCAGACCCTTCTAGTGCCCCTCAGGGCATTTATAAAGGTTCCCAGACCGTTCTAGAGCCTGTCAGGACCCTTATAAAGGCCCCCAGACCATTCTAGTGCACCTCAGAACAATTCTAAAGGCCCGCAGACCATTCTAATGCCCGTCAGGGCCTTTATAAAGGTCCCCAGACCATTCTACTGCCCCTCAGGAGCATTCTAAAGGCCCCCAGACTCTTCTAATGCCCCACAGGGCCTTTCCAAAGGTCCCCAGACCATTCTAGAGCCCCTGAAGACCCTTCTAAAGGCCCCCAGACCCTTATAGAGCCTCTCAGGACCCTTCTAAACTCCCCCAGACCCTGTTAATTCCCCTCAGGGCTTTTATAAGGGCACCCAGACCCTTCTAATGCCCCTCAGGACATTTCTAAAGGCACCCAGAACCTTCTAGAGCCACTCAGGAAATTTCTAAAGGCACCCAGACCCTTATAATGCCACTCAGGGCCTTTCTAAAGGCCGCGAGACCCTTATAATCCCCCTGAGGGCCTTTAAAAAGGCCCCCAGACCCTTCTGGACCCCCTCAGGACGCTTCTAATAGACCCCAGACCCTTCTAGAGCCCCTCAGGGCCTTTCTAAAGGCCTCCACACCCTTCTAATGACCCTCAAGACCCATGTAAAGGCCCCCAGACCATTCTAGATTGCCTCAGGACCCATCTAAAAGCCCCCAGACCCTTCTAATGCCCCTCAGGGCCCTTCTAAAGGACCCCAGACCCTTCTAATGCCCCTCAGGGCCTTTCTAAAGTACCCCAGACACTTCTAGAACCTCTCAGGGCCTTTCTATATGACCCCAGACCCTTGTAATGCCCCTCAGGGCTTTTCTAAAGGCCCCCATACCCTTCTAATGCCCCTCAGGACATTTCTAAAGGCCCCCAGACCCTTCTAGATAGCCTCAGGACCCATCTAAAAGCCCCCAGACCCTTCTAATGCCTTTCAGGACCCTTATGAAGGACACAAGACCCTTCTAATGCCCCTCAGGACCTTTCTAAAGGCCCTCAGACCCTTCTAACGCCCGTCAGGGCATCTATAAAGGTTCCCAGACCCTTCTAGAGCCCGTCAGGACCCTTATAAAGGCCCCCAGACCATTCTAGATTCCCTCAGGACACTTCTAAAAGCCCGCAGACGAGTCTAATGCCCGTCAGGGCCTTTCTAAAGGTCCCCAGACCCTTCTACTGCCACTCAGGAGCATTCTAAAGGCCCCCAGACCCTTCTAATGCCCCACAGGGCCTTTCTAAAGATCCCCAGACCCTTCTAGAGCCCCTCAGGACATTTCAAAAGGCACCCAGACCCTTGTAATGCCACTCAGGGCCTTTCTAAAGGCCGCGAGACCCTTATAATCCCCCTGAGGGCCTTTAAAAAGGCCCCCAGACCCTTCTGGACCCCCTCAGGTCGCTTCTAATGGCCCCCACACCATTCTAATGCCCCTCAGGGCCTTTCTAAAGGCCCCCAGACCCTTCTAATGCCCCTCAGGACCCTTCTAAAGGCCCCCAGACCATTCTAATGCCCCTCAGGGCCTTTCTAAAGTACCCCAGACAGTTCTAGAACCTCTCAGGTCCTTTCTATATGATCCCAGACCCTTGTAATTGCCCTCAGGACTTTTCTAAAGGCCCCCAGACCCTTCTAGAGCCCCTCAGGACATTTCTAAAGGCACCCAGACCCTTGTAATGCCACTCAGGGCATTTCTAAAGGCCGCGAGACCCTTATAATCCCCCTGAGGGCCTTTAAAAAGGCCCCCAGACCCTTCTTGACCCCTCGGGACGCTTCTAATAGCCCCCAGACCCTTCTAGAGCCCCTCAGGGCCTTTCTAAAGGCCTCCACACCCTTCTAATGACCCTCAAGACCCATGTAAAGGCCCCCAGACCCTTCTAGGTAGCCTCAGGACCCATCTAAAAGCCCCCAGACCCTTCTAATGCCTTTCAGGGCCTTTCTAAAGGCCTCCACACCCTTCTAATGACCCTCAAGACCCATGTAAAGGCCTCTAGACCCTTCTAGATTGCCTCAGGACCCATCTAAAAGACCCCAGACCCTTCTAATGCCTTTCAGGACCTTTATGAAGGCCACAAGACCCTTCTAATGCCTTTCAGGACCTTTCTAAAGGCCCTCAGACCATTCTAATGCCCGTCAGGGCCCTTCTAAAGGCCCCCAGACCCTTCTACTGCCCCTCAGGGCCTTTCTAAAGTACCCCAGACACTCCTAGAACCTCTCAGGGCCTTTCTATATGACCCCAGACCCTTGTAATGCCCCTCAGGGCTTTTCTAAAGTCCCCCATACCCTTCTAATGCCCCTCAGGACATTTCTAAAGGCCCCCAGACCCTTCTAGAGCCCCTCAGGACATTTCTAAAGGCACCCAGACCCTTGTAATGCCACTCAGGGCCTTTCTAAAGGCCGCGAGACCCTTATAATCCCCCTGAGGTCCTTTAAAAAGGACCCCAGACCCTTCTGGACCCCCTCAGGATGCTTCTAATAGCGCCCAGACCCTTCTAGAGCCCCTCAGGGCCTTTCTAAAGGCCTCCACACCCTTCTAATGACCCTCAAGACCCATGTAAAGGCCCCCAGACCCTTCTAGATTGCCTCAGGACCCATCTAAAAGCCCCCAGACCCTTCTAATGCCTTTCAGGGCCTTTCTAAATGCCTCCACACCCTTCTAATGACCCTCAAGATCCATGTAAAGGCCTCTAGACCCTTCTAGATTGCCTCAGGACCCATCTAAAAGACCACAGACCCTTCTAATGCCTTTCAGGACCCTTATGAAGGCCACAAGACCCTTCTAATGCCCCTCAGGACCTTTCTAAAGGCCCTCAGACCCTTCTAATGCCCCTCAGGGCCCTTCTAAAGGACCCCAGACCCTTCTAATGCCCCTCAGGGCCTTTCTAAAGTACCCCAGACACTTCTAGAACCTCTCAGGGCCTTTCTATATGACCCCAGACCCTTGTAATTCCCATCAGGGCTTTTCTAAAGGCCCCCATACCCTTCTAATGCACCTCAGGACATTTCTAAAGGCCCCCAGACCCTTCTAGAGCCCCTCAGGACATTTCTAAAGGCACCCAGACCATTCTAATGCCACTCAATGCCATTCTAAAGGCCGCGAGACCCTTATAATCCCCCTGAGGGCCTTTAAAAAGGCCCCCAGACCATTCTGGACCCCCTCAGGACGCTTCTAATACCCCCAGACCCTTCTAGAGCCCCTCAGGGCCTTTCTAAAGGCCTCCACACCCTTCTAATGACCCTCAAGACCCATGTAAAGGCCTCTAGACCCTTCTAGATTGCCTCAGGACCCATCTAAAAGCCCCCAGACCCTTCTAATGCCTTTCAGGACCCTTATGAAGGCCACAAGACGATTCTAATGACCCTCAGAACTTTTCTAAAGGCCCACAGACCCTTCTAATGCCCCTCAGGGCCCTTCTAAAGGCCCCCAGACCCTTCTAATGCCCCTCAGGGCCTTTCTAAAGTACCCCAGACACTTCTAGAACCTCTCAGGGCCTTTCTATATGACCCCAGACCCTTGTAATGCCCCTCAGGACATTTCTAAAGGCCCCCAGACCCTTCTAGAGCCACTCAGGACATTTCTAAAGGCACCCAGACCCTTCTAGAGCCCCTCAGGACATTTCTAAAGGCACCCAGACCCTTCTAATGCCACTCAGGGCCTTTCTAAAGGCCACGAGACCCTTATAATCCCCCTGAGGGCCACTAAAAAGGCCCCCAGACCCTTCTGGACCCCCTCAGGACGCTTCTAATATCCCCCAGACCCTTCTAATGCCTTTCAGGGCCTTTCTAAAGGCCTCCACACCCTTATAATGACCCTCAAGACCCATGTAAAGGCCCCCAGACCCTTCTAGATTGCCTCAGGACGCTTCTAAAAGCCCCCAGACCCTTCTAATGCCTTTCAGGACCATTATGAAGGCCACAAGGCCCTTCTAATGCCCCTCAGGACCTTTGTAAAGGCCCTCAGACCGTTCTAATGCCCCTCAGGACCTTTCTAAAGGCCCTCAGACCCTTCTAATGCCCCTCAGGGCATTTATAAAGGTTCCCAGACCCTTCTAGAGCCTGTCAGGACCATTATAAAGGCCCCCAGACCATTCTAGAGCACCTCAGGACACATCTAAAGGCCCGCAGACCATTCTAATGCCCGTCAGGGCCTTTATAAAGGTCCCCAGACACTTCTACTGCCTCTCAGGAGCATTCTAAAGGCCCCCAGACTCTTCTAATGCCCCACAGGGCCTTTCTAAAGGTCCCCAGACCCTTCTAGAGCCCCTGAAGACCCTTCTAAAGGCCCCCAGACCCTTATAGATCACCTCAGGACCCTTCTAAACTCCCCCAGACCCTGTTAATTCCCCTCAGGGCTTTTATAAGGGCACCCAGACCCTTCTAATGCCCCTCAGGACATTTCTAAAGGCCCCCAGAACTTTCTAGAGCCCCTCAGGACATTTCTAAAGGCACCCAGACCCTTATAATGCCACTCAGGGCCTTTCTAAAGGCAGCGAGACCCTTATAATCCCCCTGAGGGCATTTAAAAAGGCCCCCAGACCCTTCTGGACCCCCTCAGGACGCTTCTAATAGCACCCAGACCCTTCTAGAGCCCCTCAGGGTCTTTCTAAAGGCCTCCACACCCTTCTAATGACACTCAAGACCCATGTAAAGGCCCCCAGACCCTTCTAGATTGCCTCAGGACCCATCTATAAGCCCCCAGACCCTTCTAATGCCTTTCAGGGCCTTTCTAAAGGCCTCCACACCCTTCTAATGACACTCAAGACCCATGTAAAGGCCCCCAGACCCTTCTAGATTGCCTCAGGACCCATCTAAAAGCCCCCAGACCCTTCTAATGCCTTTCAGGACCCTTATGAAGGCCACAAGACGATTCTAATGACCCTCAGGACTTTTCTAAAGGCCCTCAGACCCTTCTAATGCCCCTCAGGGCCCTTCTAAAGGCCCCCAGACCCTTCTAATGCCCCTCAGGGCCTTTCTAAAGTACCCCAGACACTTCTAGAACCTCTCAGGGCCTTTCTATATGACCCCAGACCCTTGTAATGCCCCTCAGGACATTTCTAAAGGCCCCCAGACCCTTCTAGAGCCACTCAGGACATTTCTAAAGGCACCCAGACCCTTCTAGAGCCCCTCAGGACATTTCTAAAGGCACCCAGACCCTTCTAATGCCACTCAGGGCCTTTCTAAAGGCCACGAGACCCTTATAATCCCCCTGAGGGCCACTAAAAAGGCCCCCAGACCCTTCTGGACCCCCTCAGGACGCTTCTAATATCCCCCAGACCCTTCTAATGCCTTTCAGGGCCTTTCTAAAGGCCTCCACACCCTTCTAATGACACTCAAGACCCATGTAAAGGCCCCCAGACCCTTCTAGATTGCCTCAGGACCCATCTAAAAGCCCCCAGACCCTTCTAATGCCTTTCAGGACCCTTATGAAGGCCACAAGACCCTTCTAATGCCCCTCAGGACATTTCTAAAGGCCCTCAGACCATTCTAATGCCCCTCAGGGCATTTATAAAGGTTCCCAGACCCTTCTAGTGCCCGTCAAGACCCTTCTAAAGGCCCCCAGACCATTCTAGAGCCTCTCAGGACACTTCTAAAGGCCCGCAGACCATTCTAATGCCCGTCAGGGCCTTTATAAAGGTCCCCAGACCCTTCTACTGCCCCTCAGGAGCATACTAAAGGCCCCCCAGACCCTTCTAATGCCCCACAGGGCCTTTCTAAAGGTCGCCAGACCCTTCTAGAGCCCCTGAAGACCTTTCTAAAGGCCCCCAGACCCTTCTAATGCCCCACAGGGCCTTTCTAAAGGCCGCGACACCCTTATAATCCCCCTGAGGGCCTTTAAAAAGGCCCCCAGACCCTTCTAGATTGCATCAGGACGCTTCTAAAAGCCCCCAGACCCTTCTAATGCCTTTCAGGGCCTTTCTAAAGGCCTCCACACCCTTCTAATGACCCTCAAGACCCATGTAAAGGCCCCCAGACCCTTCTAGATTCCCACAGGACCCATCTAAAAGCCCCCAGACCCTTCTAATGCCTTTCAGGACCCTTATGAAGGCCACAAGACCCTTCTAATGCCCCTCAGGACCTTTCTAAAGGCCCTCAGACCCTTCTAGTGCCCCTCAGGGCATTTATAAAGGTTCCCAGACCCTTCTAGAGCCTGTCAGGACCATTATAAAGGCCCCCAGACCATTCTAGAGCACCTCAGGACACTTCTAAAGGCCCGCAGACCATTCTAATGCCCGTCAGGGCCTTTCTAAAGGTCCCAAGACCCTTCTACTGCCCCTCAGGAGCATTCTAAAGGCCCCCAGACCCTTCTAATGCCCCTCAGGACATTTCTAAAGGCCTCCAGACCCTTCTAGAGCCCCTCAGGACATTTCTAAAGGCACCAAGAGCCTTCTAATGCCACTCAAGGCCTTTCTAAAGGCCGCGAGACCGTTATAATCCCCCTCAGGGCCTTTAAAAAGGCCCCCAGACCCTTCTGGACCCCCTCAGGACGCTTCTAATAGCCCCCAGACCCTTCTAGAGCTCCTCAGGGCCTTTCTAAAGGCCTCCACACCCTTCTAATGACCCTCAAGACCCATGTAAAGGCCCCCAGACCCTTCTAGATTGCCTCAGGACCCATCTAAAAGGCCCCAGACCCTTCTAATGCCTTTCAGGACCCTTAGGAAGGCCACAAGACCCTTCTAATGCCCCTCAGGACCTTTCTAACGGCCCTCAGACCCTTCTAGTGCCCCTCAGGGCATTTATAAAGGTTCCCAGACCGTTCTAGAGCCTGTCAGGACCCTTATAAAGGCCCCCAGACCATTCTAGTGCACCTCAGAACAATTCTAAAGGCCCACAGACCATTCTAATGCCCGTCAGGGCCTTTATAAAGGTCCCCAAACCATTCTACTGCCCCTCAGGAGCATTCTAAAGGCCCCCAGACTCTTCTAATGCCCCACAGGGCCTTTCTAAAGGTCCCCAGACCCTTCTAGAGCCCCTGAAGACCCTTCTAAAGGCCCCCAGACCCTTATAGAGCCCGTCAGGACCCTTCTAAACTCCCCCAGACCCTGTTAATTCCCCTCAGGGCTTTTATAAGGGCACCCAGACCCTTCTAATGCCCCTCAGGACATTTCTAAAGGCCCCCAGAACTTTCTAGAGCCCCTCAGGACATTTCTAAAGGCACCCAGACCCTTATAATGCCACTCAGGGCCTTTCTAAAGGCCGCGAGACCCTTATAATCCCCCTGAGGGCCTTTAAAAAGGCCCCCAGACCCTTCTGGACCCCCTCAGGACGCTTCTAATAGCCCCCAGACCCTTCTAGAGCCCCTCAGGGCCTTTCTAAAGGCCTCCACACCCTTCTAATGACCCTCAAGACCCATGTAAAGGCCCCCAGACCATTCTAGATTGACTCAGGACCCATCTAAAAGCCCCCAGACCCTTCTAATGCCTTTCAGGGCCTTTCTAAAGGCCTCCACACCCTTCTAATGACCCTCAAGACCCATGTAAAGGCCTCTAGACCCTTCTAGATTGCCTCAGGACCCATCTAAAAGCCCCCAGACCATTCTAATGCATTTCAGGACCCTTATGAAGGCCACAAGACCCTTCTAATGCCCCTCAGGACCTTTGTAAAGGACCTCAGACCGTTCTAATGCCCCTCAGGGCCCTTCTAAAGGCCCCCATACCCTTCAAATGCCCCTCAGGACATTTCTAAAGGCCCCCAGACCCTTCTAGAGCCCCTCAGGACATTTCTAAAGGCACCCAGAGCCTTCTAATGCCACTCAGGGCCTTTCTAAAGGCCGCGAGACCCTTATAATCCCCCTGAGGGCCTTTAAAAAGGCCCCCAGACCCTTCTGGACCCCCTCAGGACGCTTCTAATAGCCCCCAGACCCTTCTAGAGCCCCTCAGGGCCTTTCTAAAGGCCTCCACACCCTTCTAATGACCCTCAAGACCCATGTAAAGGCCCCCAGACCCTTCTAGATTGCCTCAGGACCCATCTAAAAGCCCCCAGACCCTTCTAATGCCTTTCAGGACCCTTATGAAGGCCACAAGACCCTTCTAATGCCCCTCAGGGCATTTATAAAGGTTCCCAGACCCTTCTAGAGCCCGTCAGGACACTTATAAAGGCCCCCAGACCATTCTAGAGCCCCTCAGGACACTGCTAAAGGACCCCAGACCATTCTAATGCCCGTCAGGGCATTTCTAAATGTCCCCAGACCCTTCTACTGCCACTCAGGGGCACTCTAAAGGCCCCCAGACCATTCTAATGCCCCACAGGGCCTTTCTAAAGTTCCCCAGAGCATTCCAGAGCCCCTGAAGACCCTTCTAAAGGCCCCCAGACCCTTCTAATGCCCCTCAGGGCCTTTCTGAAGTACCCCAAACAATTCTAGAACCTCTCAGGGCCTTTCTATATGACCCCAGACCCTTCTAATGCCCCACAGGGCCTTTCTAAAGGCCGCGAGACCCTTATAATCCCCCTGAGGGCCTTTAAAAAGGCCCCCAGACCCTTCTGGACCCCCTCAGGACGCTTCTAATAGCACCCAGACCCTTCTAGAGCCCCTCAGGGTCTTTCTAAAGGCCTCCACACCCTTCTAATGACACTCAAGACCCATGTAAAGGCACCCAGACCCTTCTAGATTGCCTCAGGACCCATCTATAAGCCCCCAGACCCTTCTAATGCCTTTCAGGGCCTTTCTAAAGGCCTCCACACCCTTCTAATGACACTTAAGACCCATGTAAAGGCCCTCAGACCCTTCTAGATTGCCTCAGGACCCATCTAAAAGCCCCCAGACCCTTCTAATGCCTTTCAGGACCCTTATGAAGGCCACAAGACCCTTCTAATGCCCCTCAGGACATTTCTAAAGGCCCTCAGACCATTCTAATGCCCATCAGGGCATTTATAAAGGTTCCCAGACCCTTCTAGTGCCCGTCAAGACCCTTATAAAGGCCCCCAGACCATTCTAGAGCCCCTCAGGAGCATTCTAAAGGCCCCCCAGACCCTTCTAATGCCCCACAGGGCCTTTCTAAAGGTCGCCAGACCCTTCTAGAGCCCCTGAAGACCCTTCTAAAGGCCCCCAGACCCTTCTAATGCCCCACAGGGCCTTTCTAAAGGCCGCGAGACCCTTATAATCCCCCTGAGGGCCTTTAAAAAGGCCCCCAGACCCTTCTGGACCCCCTCAAGACGCTTCTAATAGCCCCCAGACCCTTCTAGAGCCCCTCAGGGCCTTTCTAAAGGCCTCCACACCCTTCTAATGACCCTCAAGACCGATGTAAAGGCCCCTAGACCCTTCTAGATTGCCTCAGGACCCATCTAAAAGCCCCCAGACCCTTCTAATGCCTTTCAGGACCCTTATGAAGGCCACAAGACCCTTCTAATGCCTCACATGACCTTTCTAAAGGCCCTCAGACCCTTCTAATGCCCCTCAGGGCATTTATAAAGGTTCCCAGACCCTTCTAGAGCCCTTCAGGACCCTTATAAAGGACCCAGACCATTCTAGAGCCCCTCAGGACACTTCTAAAGGCCAGCAGACCATTCTAATGCCCGTCAGGGCCTTTCTAAAGGTCCCCAGACCCTTCTACTGCCACTCAGGAGCATTCTAAAGGCCCCCAGACCCTTCAAATGCCCCACAGGGCCTTTCTAAAGGTCCCCAGACCATTCTAGAGCCCCTGAAGACCCTTCTAAAGGCCCCCAGACCCTTATAGAGCCCCTCAGGACCCTTCTAAAGTCCCCAAGACCATGCTAGTTCCCCTCAGGGCTTTTATAAAGGCACCCAGACCCTTCTAATGCCCCTCAGGACCCTTATAAAGGCACACAGACCCTTCTAGAGCCTCTCAGGACAGTTTTAAATGCCTCCAGACCCTTCTAGACCCTTTCAGGACCATTCTAAAGGCCCCCAGACCCTTCTAGAGCCCCTCAGGACATTTCTAAAGGCACCCAGACCCTTATAATACCACTCAGGGCCTTTCTAAAGGCCGCGAGACTCTTATAATCCCCCTGAGGGCCTTTAAAAAGGCCCCCAGACGCTTCTGGACCCCTCAGGACGCTTCTAATAGCCCCCAGACCCTTCTAGAGCCCCTCAGGGCCTTTCTAAAGGCCTCCACACCTTTCTAATGACCCTAAAGACCCATGTAAAGGCCCCCAGACCCTTCTAGATTGCCTCAGGACCCATCTAAAAGCCCCCAGACCCTTCTAATGCCTTTCAGGGCCTTTCTAAAGGCCTCCACACCCTTCTAATGACCCTCAAGACCCATGTAAAGGCCTCTAGACCCTTCTAGATTGCCTCAGGACCCATCTAAAAGACCACAGACCCTTCTAATGCCTTTCAGGACCCTTATGAAGGCCACAAGACCCTTCTAATGCCCCTCAGGACCTTTCTAAATGCCCTCAGACCCTTCTAATGCCCCTCAGGGCCCTTCTAAAGGACCCCAGACCCTTCTAATGCCCCTCAGGGCCTTTCTAAAGTATCCCAGACACTTCTAGAACCTCTCAGGGCCTTTCTATATGACCCCAGACCCTTGTAATGCCCATCAGGGCTTTTCTAAAGGCCCCCATACCCTTCTAATGCACCTCAGGACATTTCTAAAGGCCCACAGAACCTTCTAGAGCCCCTCAGGACATTTCTAAAGGCACCCAGACCATTCTAATGCCACTCAATGCCATTCTAAAGGCCGCGAGACCCTTATAATCCCCCTGAGGGCCTTTAAAAAGGCCCCCAGACCATTCTGGACCCCCTCATAACGCTTCTAATACCCCCAGACCCTTCTAGAGCCCCTCAGGGATTTTTAAAGGCCTCCACACCCTTCTAATGACCCTCAAGACCCATGTAAAGGCCTCTAGACCCTTCTAGATTGCCTCAGGACCCATCTAAAAGCCCCCAGACCCTTCTAATGCCTTTCAGGACCCTTATGAAGGCCACAAGACGATTTTAATGACCCTCAGGACCTTTCTAAAGGCCCACAGACCCTTCTAATGCCCCTCAGGGCCCTTCTAAAGGACCCCAGACCCTTCTAATGCCCCTCAGGGCCTTTCTAAAGTACCCCAGACACTTCTAGAACCTCTCAGGGCCTTTCTATATGACCCCAGACCCTTGTAATGCCCCTCAGGGCTTTTCTAAAGGCCCCCATACCCTTCTAATGCCCCTCAGGACATTTCTAAAGGCCCCCAGACCCTTCTAGAGCCCCTCAGGACATTTCTAAAGGCACCCAGACCCTTCTAATGCTACTCAGGGTCTTTCTAAAGGCCGCGAGACCCTTATAATCCCCCTGAGGGCCTTTAAAATGGCCCCCAGACCCTTCTGGACCCCCTCAGGACGCTTATAATAGCCCCCAGACCGTTCTAATGCCTTTCAGGGCCTTTCTAAAGGCCTCCACACCCTTCTAATGACCCTCAAGACCCATGTAAAGGCCCCCAGACCCTTCTAGATTGCATCAGGACGCTTCTAAAAGCCCCCAGACCCTTCTAATGCCTTTCAGGGCCTTTCTAAAGGCCTCCACACCCTTCTAATGACCCTCAAGACCCATGTAAAGGCCCCCAGACCCTTCTAGATTGCCACAGGACCCATCTAAAAGCCCCCAGACCCTTCTAATGCCTTTCAGGACCCTTATGAAGGCCACAAGACCCTTCTAATGCCCCTCAGGACCTTTCTAAAGGCCCTCAGACCCTTCTAGTGCCCCTCAGGGCATTTATAAAGGTTCCCAGACCCTTCTAGAGCCTGTCAGGACCATTATAAAGGCCCCCAGACCATTCTAGAGCACCTCAGGACACTTCTAAACGCCCGCAGACCATTCTAATGCCCGTCAGGGCCTTTCTAAAGGTCCCAAGACCCTTCTACTGCCCCTCAGGAGCATTCTAAAGGCCCCCAGACCCTTCTAATGCCCCTCAGGACATTTCTAAAGGCCTCCAGACCCTTCTAGAGCCCCTCAGGACATTTCTAAAGGCACCCAAAGCCTTCTAATGCCACTCAAGGCCTTTCTAAAGGCCGCGAGACCCATATAATCCCCCTCAGGGCCTTTAAAAAGGCACCCAGACCCTTCTGGACACCCTCAGGACGCTTCTAATAGCCCCCAGATCCTTCTAGAGCTCCTCAGGGCCTTTCTAAAGGCCTCCACACCCTTCTAATGACCCTCAAGACCCATGTAAAGGCCCCCAGACCCTTCTAGATTGCCTGAGGACCCATCTAAAAGCCCCCAGACCATTCTAATGCCTTTCAGGACCCTTAGGAAGGCCACAAGACCCTTCTAATGCCCCTCAGGACCTTTCTAACGGCCCTCAGACCCTTCTAGTGCCCCTCAGGGCATTTATAAAGGTTCCCAGACCGTTCTAGAGCCTGTCAGGACCCTTATAAAGGCCCCCAGACCATTCTAGTGCACCTCAGAACAATTCTAAAGGCCCGCAGACCATTCTAATGCCCGTCAGGGCCTTTATAAAGGTCCCCAGACCATTCTACTGCCCCTCAGGAGCATTCTAAAGGCCCCCAGACTCTTCTAATGCCCCACAGGGCCTTTCCAAAGGTCCCCAGACCATTCTAGAGCCCCTGAAGACCCTTCTAAAGGCCCCCAGACCCTTATAGAGCCTCTCAGGACCCTTCTAAACTCCCCCAGACCCTGTTAATTCCCCTCAGGGCTTTTATAAGGGCACCCAGACCCTTCTAATGCCCCTCAGGACATTTCTAAAGGCACCCAGAACCTTCTAGAGCCACTCAGGAAATTTCTAAAGGCACCCAGACCCTTATAATGCCACTCAGGGCCTTTCTAAAGGCCGCGAGACCCTTATAATCCCCCTGAGGGCCTTTAAAAAGGCCCCCAGACCCTTCTGGACCCCCTCAGGACGCTTCTAATAGACCCCAGACCCTTCTAGAGCCCCTCAGGGCCTTTCTAAAGGCCTCCACACCCTTCTAATGACCCTCAAGACCCATGTAAAGGCCCCCAGACCATTCTAGATTGCCTCAGGACCCATCTAAAAGCCCCCAGACCCTTCTAATGCCCCTCAGGGCCCTTCTAAAGGACCCCAGACCCTTCTAATGCCCCTCAGGGCCTTTCTAAAGTACCCCAGACACTTCTAGAACCTCTCAGGGCCTTTCTATATGACCCCAGACCCTTGTAATGCCCCTCAGGGCTTTTCTAAAGGCCCCCATACCCTTCTAATGCCCCTCAGGACATTTCTAAAGGCCCCCAGACCCTTCTAGATAGCCTCAGGACCCATCTAAAAGCCCCCAGACCCTTCTAATGCCTTTCAGGACCCTTATGAAGGACACAAGACCCTTCTAATGCCCCTCAGGACCTTTCTAAAGGCCCTCAGACCCTTCTAACGCCCGTCAGGGCATCTATAAAGGTTCCCAGACCCTTCTAGAGCCCGTCAGGACCCTTATAAAGGCCCCCAGACCATTCTAGATTCCCTCAGGACACTTCTAAAAGCCCGCAGACGAGTCTAATGCCCGTCAGGGCCTTTCTAAAGGTCCCCAGACCCTTCTACTGCCACTCAGGAGCATTCTAAAGGCCCCCAGACCCTTCTAATGCCCCACAGGGCCTTTCTAAAGATCCCCAGACCCTTCTAGAGCCCCTCAGGACATTTCAAAAGGCACCCAGACCCTTGTAATGCCACTCAGGGCCTTTCTAAAGGCCGCGAGACCCTTATAATCCCCCTGAGGGCCTTTAAAAAGGCCCCCAGACCCTTCTGGACCCCCTCAGGTCGCTTCTAATGGCCCCCACACCATTCTAATGCCCCTCAGGGCCTTTCTAAAGGCCCCCAGACCCTTCTAATGCCCCTCAGGACCCTTCTAAAGGCCCCCAGACCATTCTAATGCCCCTCAGGGCCTTTCTAAAGTACCCCAGACAGTTCTAGAACCTCTCAGGTCCTTTCTATATGATCCCAGACCCTTGTAATGGCCCTCAGGACTTTTCTAAAGGCCCCCAGACCCTTCTAGAGCCCCTCAGGACATTTCTAAAGGCACCCAGACCCTTGTAATGCCACTCAGGGCCTTTCTAAAGGCCGCGAGACCCTTATAATCCCCCTGAGGGCCTTTAAAAAGGCCCCCAGACCCTTCTTGACCCCTCGGGACGCTTCTAATAGCCCCCAGACCCTTCTAGAGCCCCTCAGGGCCTTTCTAAAGGCCTCCACACCCTTCTAATGACCCTCAAGACCCATGTAAAGGCCCCCAGACCCTTCTAGGTAGCCTCAGGACCCATCTAAAAGCCCCCAGACCCTTCTAATGCCTTTCAGGGCCTTTCTAAAGGCCTCCACACCCTTCTAATGACCCTCAAGACCCATGTAAAGGCCTCTAGACCCTTCTAGATTGCCTCAGGACCCATCTAAAAGACCCCAGACCCTTCTAATGCCTTTCAGGACCTTTATGAAGGCCACAAGACCCTTCTAATGCCTTTCAGGACCTTTCTAAAGGCCCTCAGACCATTCTAATGCCCGTCAGGGCCCTTCTAAAGGCCCCCAGACCCTTCTACTGCCCCTCAGGGCCTTTCTAAAGTACCCCAGACACTCCTAGAACCTCTCAGGGCCTTTCTATATGACCCCAGACCCTTGTAATGCCCCTCAGGGCTTTTCTAAAGTCCCCCATACCCTTCTAATGCCCCTCAGGACATTTCTAAAGGCCCCCAGACCCTTCTAGAGCCCCTCAGGACATTTCTAAAGGCACCCAGACCCTTGTAATGCCACTCAGGGCCTTTCTAAAGGCCGCGAGACCCTTATAATCCCCCTGAGGTCCTTTAAAAAGGACCCCAGACCCTTCTGGACCCCCTCAGGATGCTTCTAATAGCGCCCAGACCCTTCTAGAGCCCCTCAGGGCCTTTCTAAAGGCCTCCACACCCTTCTAATGACCCTCAAGACCCATGTAAAGGCCCCCAGACCCTTCTAGATTGCCTCAGGACCCATCTAAAAGCCCCCAGACCCTTCTAATGCCTTTCAGGGCCTTTCTAAATGCCTCCACACCCTTCTAATGACCCTCAAGATCCATGTAAAGGCCTCTAGACCCTTCTAGATTGCCTCAGGACCCATCTAAAAGACCACAGACCCTTCTAATGCCTTTCAGGACCCTTATGAAGGCCACAAGACCCTTCTAATGCCCCTCAGGACCTTTCTAAAGGCCCTCAGACCCTTCTAATGCCCCTCAGGGCCCTTCTAAAGGACCCCAGACCCTTCTAATGCCCCTCAGGGCCTTTCTAAAGTACCCCAGACACTTCTAGAACCTCTCAGGGCCTTTCTATATGACCCCAGACCCTTGTAATTCCCATCAGGGCTTTTCTAAAGGCCCCCATACCCTTCTAATGCACCTCAGGACATTTCTAAAGGCCCCCAGACCCTTCTAGAGCCCCTCAGGACATTTCTAAAGGCACCCAGACCATTCTAATGCCACTCAATGCCATTCTAAAGGCCGCGAGACCCTTATAATCCCCCTGAGGGCCTTTAAAAAGGCCCCCAGACCATTCTGGACCCCCTCAGGACGCTTCTAATACCCCCAGACCCTTCTAGAGCCCCTCAGGGCCTTTCTAAAGGCCTCCACACCCTTCTAATGACCCTCAAGACCCATGTAAAGGCCTCTAGACCCTTCTAGATTGCCTCAGGACTCATCTAAAAGACCCCAGACCCTTCTAATGCCTTTCAGGACCCTTATGAAGGCCACAAGACGATTCTAATGACCCTCAGGACTTTTCTAAAGGCCCTCAGACCCTTCTAATGCCCCTCAGGGCCCTTCTAAAGGCCCCCAGACCCTTCTAATGCCCCTCAGGGCCTTTCTAAAGTACCCCAGACATTTCTAGAACCTCTCAGGGCCTTTCTATATGACCCCAGACCCTTGTAATGCCCCTCAGGACATTTCTAAAGGCCCCCAGACCCTTCTAGAGCCACTCAGGACATTTCTAAAGGCACCCAGACCCTTCTAGAGCCCCTCAGGACATTTCTAAAGGCACCCAGACCCTTCTAATGCCACTCAGGGCCTTTCTAAAGGCCACGAGACCCTTATAATCCCCCTGAGGGCCACTAAAAAGGCCCCCAGACCCTTCTGGACCCCCTCAGGACGCTTCTAATATCCCCCAGACCCTTCTAATGCCTTTCAGGGCCTTTCTAAAGGCCTCCACACCCTTATAATGACCCTCAAGACCCATGTAAAGGCCCCCAGACCCTTCTAGATTGCCTCAGGACGCTTCTAAAAGCCCCCAGACCCTTCTAATGCCTTTCAGGACCATTATGAAGGCCACAAGGCCCTTCTAATGCCCCTCAGGACCTTTGTAAAGGCCCTCAGACCGTTCTAATGCCCCTCAGGACCTTTCTAAAGGCCCTCTGACCCTTCTAATGCCCCTCAGGGCATTTATAAAGGTTCCCAGACCCTTCTAGAGCCTGTCAGGACCATTATAAAGGCCCCCAGACCATTCTAGAGCACCTCAGGACACATCTAAAGGCCCGCAGACCATTCTAATGCCCGTCAGGGCCTTTATAAAGGTCCCCAGACACTTCTACTGCCTCTCAGGAGCATTCTAAAGGCCCCCAGACTCTTCTAATGCCCCACAGGGCCTTTCTAAAGGTCCCCAGACCCTTCTAGAGCCCCTGAAGACCCTTCTAAAGGCCCCCAGACCCTTATAGATCACCTCAGGACCCTTCTAAACTCCCCCAGACCCTGTTAATTCCCCTCAGGGCTTTTATAAGGGCACCCAGACCCTTCTAATGCCCCTCAGGACATTTCTAAAGGCCCCCAGAACTTTCTAGAGCCCCTCAGGACATTTCTAAAGGCACCCAGACCCTTATAATGCCACTCAGGGCCTTTCTAAAGGCAGCGAGACCCTTATAATCCCCCTGAGGGCATTTAAAAAGGCCCCCAGACCCTTCTGGACCCCCTCAGGACGCTTCTAATAGCACCCAGACCCTTCTAGAGCCCCTCAGGGTCTTTCTAATGGCCTCCACACCCTTCTAATGACACTCAAGACCCATGTAAAGGCACCCAGACCCTTCTAGATTGCCTCAGGACCCATCTATAAGCCCCCAGACCCTTCTAATGCCTTTCAGGGCCTTTCTAAAGGCCTCCACACCCTTCTAATGACACTCAAGACCCATGTAAAGGCCCCCAGACCCTTCTAGATTGCCTCAGGACCCATCTAAAAGCCCCCAGACCCTTCTAATGCCTTTCAGGACCCTTATGAAGGCCACAAGACCCTTCTAATGCCCCTCAGGACATTTCTAAAGGCCCTCAGACCATTCTAATGCCCCTCAGGGCATTTATAAAGGTTCCCAGACCCTTCTAGTGCCCGTCAAGACCCTTCTAAAGGCCCCCAGACCATTCTAGAGCCCCTCAGGACACTTCTAAAGGCCCGCAGACCATTCTAATGCCCGTCAGGGCCTTTATAAAGGTCCCCAGACCCTTCTACTGCCCCTCAGGAGCATACTAAAGGCCCCCCAGACCCTTCTAATGCCCCTCAGGGCCTTTCTAAAGGTCGCCAGACCCTTCTAGAGCCCCTGAAGACCTTTCTAAAGGCCCCCAGACCCTTCTAATGCCCCACAGGGCCTTTCTAAAGGCCGCGACACCCTTATAATCCCCCTGAGGGCCTTTAAAAAGGCCCCCAGACCCTTCTAGATTGCATCAGGACGCTTCTAAAAGCCCCCAGACCCTTCTAATGCCTTTCAGGGCCTTTCTAAAGGCCTCCACACCCTTCTAATGACCCTCAAGACCCATGTAAAGGCCCCCAGACCCTTCTAGATTCCCACAGGACCCATCTAAAAGCCCCCAGACCCTTCTAATGCCTTTCAGGACCCTTATGAAGGCCACAAGACCCTTCTAATGCCCCTCAGGACCTTTCTAAAGGCCCTCAGACCCTTCTAGTGCCCCTCAGGGCATTTATAAAGGTTCCCAGACCCTTCTAGAGCCTGTCAGGACCATTATAAAGGCCCCCAGACCATTCTAGAGCACCTGAGGACACTTCTAAAGGCCCGCAGACCATTCTAATGCCCGTCAGGGCCTTTCTAAAGGTCCCAAGACCCTTCTACTGCCCCTCAGGAGCATTCTAAAGGCCCCCAGACCCTTCTAATGCCCCTCAGGACATTTCTAAAGGCCTCCAGACCCTTCTAGAGCCCCTCAGGACATTTCTAAAGGCACCAAGAGCCTTCTAATGCCACTCAAGGCCTTTCTAAAGGCCGCGAGACCCTTATAATCCCCCTCAGGGCCTTTAAAAAGGCCCCCAGACCCTTCTGGACCCCCTCAGGACGCTTCTAATAGCCCCCAGACCCTTCTAGAGCTCCTCAGGGCCTTTCTAAAGGCCTCCACACCCTTCTAATGACCCTCAAGACCCATGTAAAGGCCCCCAGACCCTTCTAGATTGCCTCAGGACCCATCTAAAAGGCCCCAGACCCTTCTAATGCCTTTCAGGACCCTTAGGAAGGCCACAAGACCCTTCTAATGCCCCTCAGGACCTTTCTAACGGCCCTCAGACCCTTCTAGTGCCCCTCAGGGCATTTATAAAGGTTCCCAGACCGTTCTAGAGCCTGTCAGGACCCTTATAAAGGCCCCCAGACCATTCTAGTGCACCTCAGAACAATTCTAAAGGCCCGCAGACCATTCTAATGCCCGTCAGGGCCTTTATAAAGGTCCCCAAACCATTCTACTGCCCCTCAGGAGCATTCTAAAGGCCCCCAGACTCTTCTAATGCCCCACAGGGCCTTTCTAAAGGTCCCCAGACCCTTCTAGAGCCCCTGAAGACCCTTCTAAAGGCCCCCAGACCCTTATAGAGCCCCTCAGGACCCTTCTAAACTCCCCCAGACCCTGTTAATTCCCCTCAGGGCTTTTATAAGGGCACCCAGACCCTTCTAATGCCCCTCAGGACATTTCTAAAGGCCCCCAGAACTTTCTAGAGCCCCTCAGGACATTTCTAAAGGCACCCAGACCCTTATAATGCCACTCAGGGCCTTTCTAAAGGCCGCGAGACCCTTATAATCCCCCTGAGGGCCTTTAAAAAGGCCCCCAGACCCTTCTGGACCCCCTCAGGACGCTTCTAATAGCCCCCAGACCCTTCTAGAGCCCCTCAGGGCCTTTCTAAAGGCCTCCACACCCTTCTAATGACCCTCAAGACCCATGTAAAGGCCCCCAGACCATTCTAGATTGACTCAGGACCCATCTAAAAGCCCCCAGACCCTTCTAATGCCTTTCAGGGCCTTTCTAAAGGCCTCCACACCCTTCTAATGACCCTCAAGACCCATGTAAAGGCCTCTAGACCCTTCTAGATTGCCTCAGGACCCATCTAAAAGCCCCCAGACCATTCTAATGCATTTCAGGACCCTTATGAAGGCCACAAGACCCTTCTAATGCCCCTCAGGACCTTTGTAAAGGACCTCAGACCGTTCTAATGCCCCTCAGGGCCCTTCTAAAGGCCCCCATACCCTTCAAATGCCCCTCAGGACATTTCTAAAGGCCCCCAGACCCTTCTAGAGCCCCTCAGGACATTTCTAAAGGCACCCAGACCCTTCTAATGCCACTCAGGGCCTTTCTAAAGGCCGCGAGACCCTTATAATCCCCCTGAGGGCCTTTAAAAAGGCCCCCAGACCCTTCTGGACCCCCTCAGGACGCTTCTAATAGCCCCCAGACCCTTCTAGAGCCCCTCAGGGCCTTTCTAAAGGCCTCCACACCCTTCTAATGACCCTCAAGACCCATGTAAAGGCCCCCAGACCCTTCTAGATTGCCTCAGGACCCATCTAAAAGCCCCCAGACCCTTCTAATGCCTTTCAGGACCCTTATGAAGGCCACAAGACCCTTCTAATGCCCCTCAGGGCATTTATAAAGGTTCCCAGACCCTTCTAGAGCCCGTCAGGACACTTATAAAGGCCCCCAGACCATTCTAGAGCCCCTCAGGACACTGCTAAAGGACCCCAGACCATTCTAATGCCCGTCAGGGCATTTCTAAATGTCCCCAGACCCTTCTACTGCCACTCAGGGGCACTCTAAAGGCCCCCAGACCATTCTAATGCCCCACAGGGCCTTTCTAAAGTTCCCCAGAGCATTCCAGAGCCCCTGAAGACCCTTCTAAAGGCCCCCAGACCCTTCTAATGCCCCTCAGGGCCTTTCTGAAGTACCCCAGACAATTCTAGAACCTCTTAGGGCCTTTCTATATGACCCCAGACCCTTCTAATGCCCCACAGGGCCTTTCTAAAGGCCGCGAGACCCTTATAATCCCCCTGAGGGCCTTTAAAAAGGCCCCCAGACCCTTCTTGACCCCCTCAGGACGCTTCTAATAGCACCCAGACCCTTCTAGAGCCCCTCAGGGTCTTTCTAAAGGCCTCCACACCCTTCTAATGACACTCAAGACCCATGTAAAGGCACCCAGACCCTTCTAGATTGCCTCAGGACCCATCTATAAGCCCCCAGACCCTTCTAATGCCTTTCAGGGCCTTTCTAAAGGCCTCCACACCCTTCTAATGACACTTAAGACCCATGTAAAGGCCCCCAGACCCTTCTAGATTGCCTCAGGACCCATCTAAAAGCCCCCAGACCCTTCTAATGCCTTTCAGGACCCTTATGAAGGCCACAAGACCCTTCTAATGCCCCTCAGGACATTTCTAAAGGCCCTCAGACCATTCTAATGCCCATCAGGGCATTTATAAAGGTTCCCAGACCCTTCTAGTGCCCGTCAAGACCCTTATAAAGGCCCCCAGACCATTCTAGAGCCCCTCAGGAGCATTCTAAAGGCCCCCCAGAGCCTTCTAATGCCCCACAGGGCCTTTCTAAAGGTCGCCAGACCCTTCTAGAGCCCCTGAAGACCCTTCTAAAGGCCCCCAGACCCTTCTAATGCCCCACAGGGCCTTTCTAAAGGCCGCGAGACCCTTATAATCCCCCTGAGGGCCTTTAAAAAGGCCCCCAGACCCTTCTGGACCCCCTCAAGACGCTTCTAATAGCCCCCAGACCCTTCTAGAGCCCCTCAGGGCCTTTCTAAAGGCCTCCACACCCTTCTAATGACCCTCAAGACCGATGTAAAGGCCCCTAGACCCTTCTAGATTGCCTCAGGACCCATCTAAAAGCCCCCAGACCCTTCTAATGCCTTTCAGGACCCTTATGAAGGCCACAAGACCCTTCTAATGCCTCACATGACCTTTCTAAAGGCCCTCAGACCCTTCTAATGCCCCTCAGGGCATTTATAAAGGTTCCCAGACCCTTCTAGAGCCCTTCAGGACCCTTATAAAGGACCCAGACCATTCTAGAGCCCCTCAGGACACTTCTAAAGGCCAGCAGACCATTCTAATGCCCGTCAGGGCCTTTCTAAAGGTCCCCAGACCCTTCTACTGCCACTCAGGAGCATTCTAAAGGCCCCCAGACCCTTCAAATGCCCCACAGGGCCTTTCTAAAGGTCCCCAGACCATTCTAGAGCCCCTGAAGACCCTTCTAAAGGCCCCCAGACCCTTATAGAGCCCCTCAGGACCCTTCTAAAGTCCCCAAGACCATGCTAGTTCCCCTCAGGGCTTTTATAAAGGCACCCAGACCCTTCTAATGCCCCTCAGGACCCTTATAAAGGCACACAGACCCTTCTAGAGCCTCTCAGGACAGTTTTAAATGCCTCCAGACCCTTCTAGACCCTTTCAGGACCATTCTAAAGGCCCCCAGACCCTTCTAGAGCCCCTCAGGACATTTCTAAAGGCACCCAGACCCTTATAATACCACTCAGGGCCTTTCTAAAGGCCGCGAGACTCTTATAATCCCCCTGAGGGCCTTTAAAAAGGCCCCCAGACGCTTCTGGACCCCTCAGGACGCTTCTAATAGCCCCCAGACCCTTCTAGAGCCCCTCAGGGCCTTTCTAAAGGCCTCCACACCTTTCTAATGACCCTAAAGACCCATGTAAAGGCCCCCAGACCCTTCTAGATTGCCTCAGGACCCATCTAAAAGCCCCCAGACCCTTCTAATGCCTTTCAGGGCCTTTCTAAAGGCCTCCACACCCTTCTAATGACCCTCAAGACCCATGTAAAGGCCTCTAGACCCTTCTAGATTGCCTCAGGACCCATCTAAAAGACCACAGACCCTTCTAATGCCTTTCAGGACCCTTATGAAGGCCACAAGACCCTTCTAATGCCCCTCAGGACCTTTCTAAATGCCCTCAGACCCTTCTAATGCCCCTCAGGGCCCTTCTAAAGGACCCCAGACCCTTCTAATGCCCCTCAGGGCCTTTCTAAAGTATCCCAGACACTTCTAGAACCTCTCAGGGCCTTTCTATATGACCCCAGACCCTTGTAATGCCCATCAGGGCTTTTCTAAAGGCCCCCATACCCTTCTAATGCACCTCAGGACATTTCTAAAGGCCCACAGAACCTTCTAGAGCCCCTCAGGACATTTCTAAAGGCACCCAGACCATTCTAATGCCACTCAATGCCATTCTAAAGGCCGCGAGACCCTTATAATCCCCCTGAGGGCCTTTAAAAAGGCCCCCAGACCATTCTGGACCCCCTCATAACGCTTCTAATACCCCCAGACCCTTCTAGAGCCCCTCAGGGATTTTTAAAGGCCTCCACACCCTTCTAATGACCCTCAAGACCCATGTAAAGGCCTCTAGACCCTTCTAGATTGCCTCAGGACCCATCTAAAAGCCCCCAGACCCTTCTAATGCCTTTCAGGACCCTTATGAAGGCCACAAGACGATTTTAATGACCCTCAGGACCTTTCTAAAGGCCCACAGACCCTTCTAATGCCCCTCAGGGCCCTTCTAAAGGACCCCAGACCCTTCTAATGCCCCTCAGGGCCTTTCTAAAGTACCCCAGACACTTCTAGAACCTCTCAGGGCCTTTCTATATGACCCCAGACCCTTGTAATGCCCCTCAGGGCTTTTCTAAAGGCCCCCATACCCTTCTAATGCCCCTCAGGACATTTCTAAAGGCCCCCAGACCCTTCTAGAGCCCCTCAGGACATTTCTAAAGGCACCCAGACCCTTCTAATGCTACTCAGGGTCTTTCTAAAGGCCGCGAGACCCTTATAATCCCCCTGAGGGCCTTTAAAATGGCCCCCAGACCCTTCTGGACCCCCTCAGGACGCTTCTAATAGCCCCCAGACCGTTCTAATGCCTTTCAGGGCCTTTCTAAAGGCCTCCACACCCTTCTAATGACCCTCAAGACCCATGTAAAGGCCCCCAGACCCTTCTAGATTGCATCAGGACGCTTCTAAAAGCCCCCAGACCCTTCTAATGCCTTTCAGGGCCTTTCTAAAGGCCTCCACACCCTTCTAATGACCCTCAAGACCCATGTAAAGGCCCCCAGACCCTTCTAGATTGCCACAGGACCCATCTAAAAGCGCCCAGACCCTTCTAATGCCTTTCAGGACCCTTATGAAGGCCACAAGACCCTTCTAATGCCCCTCAGGACCTTTCTAAAGGCCCTCAGACCCTTCTAGTGCCCCTCAGGGCATTTATAAAGGTTCCCAGACCCTTCTAGAGCCTGTCAGGACCATTATAAAGGCCCCCAGACCATTCTAGAGCACCTCAGGACACTTCTAAAGGCCCGCAGACCATTCTAATGCCCGTCAGGGCCTTTCTAAAGGTCCCAAGACCCTTCTACTGCCCCTCAGGAGCATTCTAAAGGCCCCCAGACCCTTCTAATGCCCCTCAGGACATTTCTAAAGGCCTCCAGACCCTTCTAGAGCCCCTCAGGACATTTCTGAAGGCACCCAGAGCCTTCTAATGCCACTCAAGGCCTTTCTAAAGGCCGCGAGACCCTTATAATCCCCCTCAGGGCCTTTAAAAAGGCCCCCAGACCCTTCTCGACCCCCTCAGGACGCTTCTAATAGCCCCCAGACCCTTCTAGAGCTCCTCAGGGCCTTTCTAAAGGCCTCCACACCCTTCTAATGACCCTCAAGACCCATGTAAAGGCCCCCAGACCCTTCTAGATTGCCTGAGGACCCATCTAAAAGCCCCCAGACCCTTCTAATGCCTTTCAGGACCCTTAGGAAGGCCACAAGACCATTCTAATGCCCCTCAGGACCTTTCTAACGGCCCTCAGACCCTTCTAGTGCCCCTCAGGGCATTTATAAAGGTTCCCAGACCGTTCTAGAGCCTGTCAGGACCCTTATAAAGGCCCCCAGACCATTCTAGTGCACCTCAGAACAATTCTAAAGGCCCGCAGACCATTCTAATGCCCGTCAGGGCCTTTATAAAGGTCCCCAAACCATTCTACTGCCCCTCAGGAGCATTCTAAAGGCCCCCAGACTCTTCTAATGCCCCACAGGGCCTTTCTAAAGGTCCCCAGACCCTTCTAGAGCACCTGAAGACCCTTCTAAAGGCCCCCAGACCCTTATAGAGCCCCTCAGGACCCTTCTAAACTCCCCCAGACCCTGTTAATTCCCCTCAGGGCTTTTATAAGGGCACTCAGACCCTTCTAATGCCCCTCAGGACATTTCTAAAGGCCCCCAGAACCTTCTAGAGCCCCTCAGGACATTTCTAAAGGCACCCAGACCCTTATAATGCCACTCAGGGCCTTTCTAAAGGCCGCGAGACCCTTATAATCCCCCTGAGGGCCTTTAAAAAGGCCCCCAGACCCTTCTGGACCCCCTCAGGACGCTTCTAATAGCCCCCAGACCCTTCTAGAGCCCCTCAGGGCCTTTCTAAAGGCCTCCACACCCTTCTAATGACCCTCAAGACCCATGTAAAGGCCCCCAGACCATTCTAGATTGCCTCAGGACCCATCTAAAAGCCCCCAGACCCTTCTAATGCCCCTCAGGGCCCTTCTAAAAGACCCCAGACCCTTCTAATGCCCCTCAGGGCCTTTCTAAAGTACCCCAGACACTTCTAGAACCTCTCAGGGCCTTTCTATATGACCCCAGACCCTTGTAATGCCCCTCACGGCTTTTCTAAAGGCCCCAATACCCTTCTAATGCCCCTCAGGACATTTCTAAAGGCCCCCAGACCCTTCTAGAGCCCCTCAGGACATTTCTAAAGGCACCCAGACCCTTCTAATGCCACTCAGGGCCTTTCTAAAGGCCGCGAGACCATTATAATCCCCCTGAGGGCCTTTAAAAAGGCCCCCAGACCCTTCTGGACCCCCTCAGGACGCTTCTAAAAGCCCCCAGACCCTTCTAATGCCTTTCAGGGCCTTTCTAAAGGCCTCCACACCCTTCTAATGCCCCTCAAGACCCATGTAAAGGCCCCCAGACCCTTCTAGATTGCATCAGGACCCATCTACAAGCCCCCAGACCCTTCTAATGCCTTTCAGGACCCTTATGAAGGCCACAAGACCCTTCTAATGCCCCTCAGGACCTTTCTAAAGGCCCTCAGACCCTTCTAGTGCCCCTCAGGGCATTTATAAAGGTTCCCAGACCCTTCTCGAGCCTGTCAGGACCATTATAAAGGCCCCCAGACCACTCTAGAGCACCTCAGTACACTTCTAAAGGCCCGCAGACCATTCTAATGCCCGTCAGGGCCTTTCTAAAGGTCCCAAGACCCTTCTACTGCCCCTCAGGAGCATTCGAAAGGCCTCCACACCCTTCTAATGACCCTCAAGACCCATGTAAAGGCCCCCAGACCATTCTAGATTGCCTCAGGACCCATCTAAAAGCCCCCAGACCCTTCTAATGCCTTTCAGGGCCTTTCTAAAGGCCTCCACACCCTTCTAATGACCCTGAAGACCCATGTAAAGGCCGCTAGACCCTTCTAGATTGCCTCAGGACCCATCTAAAAGCCCCCAGACCATTCTAATGCATTTCAGGACCCTTATGAAGGCCACAAGACCCTTCTAATGCCCCTCAGGACCTTTGTAAAGGCCCTCAGACCGTTCTAATGCCCCTCAGGGCCCTTCTAAAGGCCCCCAGACCCTTCTAATGCCCTTCAGGGCCTTTCTAATGTACCCCAGACACTTCTAGAACCTCTCAGGGCCTTTCTATATGACCCCAGACCCTTGTAATGTCCAACAGGGCTTTTCTAAAGGCCCCCATACCCTTCTAATGCCCCTCAGGGCCTTTCTAAAGGTCCCCAGACCCTTCTACTGCCCCTCAGGAGCATTCTAAAGGTTCCCCAGACCCTTCTAATGCCCCACAGGGCCTTTCTAAAGGTTGCCAGACCCTTCCAGAGCCCCTGAAGACCCTTCTAAAGGCCCCCAGACCCTTCTAATGCCCCACAGGACCTTTCTAAAGTACCCCAGACACTTCTAGAACCTTTCAGGACCTATCTATATGATCCCAGACCTTTCTAATGCCTCTCAGGGCCTTTCTAAAGGCCGCGAGACCCTTATAATCCCCCTGAGGGCCTTTAAAAAGGCCCCCAGACCTTTCTGGACCCCCTCAGGACGCTTCTAATAGCCCCCAGACCCTCCTAGAGCCCCTCAGGGCCTTTCTAAAGGCCTCCACACCCTTCTAATGACCCTCAAGACCGATGTAAAGGCCCCTAGACCCTTCTAGATTGCCTCAGGACCCATCTAAAAGCCCCCAAACCCTTCTAATGCCTTTCAGGACCCTTATGAAGGCCACAAGACCCTTCTAATGCCTCACAGGACCTTTGTAAAGGCCCTCAGACCGTTCTAATGCCCCTCAGGGCATTTATAAATGTTCCCAGACCCTTCTAGAGCCCTTCAGGACCCTTATAAAGGCCCCCAGACCATTCTAGAGCCCCTCAGGACACTTCTAAAGGCCTGCAGACCATTCTAATGCCCGTCAGGGCCTTTCTAAAGGTCCCTAGACCCTTCTACTGCCCCTCAGGAGCATTCTAAAGGCCCCCAGACCCTTCAAATGCCCCACAGGGCCTTTCTAAAGGTCCCCAGACCCTTCTAGAGCCCCTGAAGACCCTTCTAAAGGCCCCCAGACCATTATAGAGCCACTCAGGACCCTTCTAAAGTCCCCCAGACGATGCTAGTTCCCCTCAGGGCTTTTATAAAGGCACCCAGACCATTCTAATGCCCCTCAGGACCCTTATAAAGGCACCCAGACCTTTCTAGAGCCTCTCAGGACAGTTTTAAATGCCTCCAGACCCTTCTAGAACCCCTCAGGACCATTCTAAAGGCCCCCAGACCCTTCTAATGCCCCTCAGGAGCCTTCTAAAGGCCCCCAGACCCTTCTAATGCCCCTCAGGGCTTTTCTAAAGTAACCCAGACACTTCTAGAACCTCTCAGGGCCTTTCTATATGACCCCAGACCCTTGTAATGGCCCTCAGGGCTTTTCTAAAGGCCCCCAGACCCTTCTAGAGCCCCTCAGGACATTTCTAAAGGCACCCAGACCCTTATAATGCCACTCAGGGCATTTCTAAAGGCCGCGAGACCCTTATAATCCTCCTGAGGGCCTTTAAAAAGGCCCCCAGACGCTTCTGGACCCCTCAGGACGCTTCTAATAGCCCCCAGAGCCTTCTAGAGCCCCTCAGGGCCTTTCTAAAGGCCTCCACACCTTTCTAATGACCCTCAAGACCCATGTAAAGTCCCCCAGACCCTTCTAGATTGCCTCAGGACCCATCTAAAAGCCCCCAGACACTTCTAATGCCTTTCAGGACCTTTCTAAAGGCCTCCACACCCTTCTAATGACCCTCAAGACCCATGTAAAGGCCTCTAGACCCTTCTAGATTGCCTCAGGACACATCTAAAAGACCCCAGACCCTTCTAATGCCTTTCAGGACCATTATTAAGGCCACAAGACCCATCTAATGCCCCTCAGGACCTTTCTAAAGGCCCTCAGACCCTTCTAATGCCCGTCAGGGCCCTTCTAAAGGTCCCCAGACCCTTCTACTGCCCCTCAGGGCCTTTCTAAAGTACCCCAGACACTTCTAGAACCTCTCAGGACCTTTCTATATGACCCCAGACCCTTCTAATGCCCCTCAGGGCTTTTATAAAGGCCCCCATACCCTTCTAATGCCCCTCAGGACATTTCTAAAGGCCCCCAGACCCTTCTAGAGCCCCTCAGGACATTTCTAAAGGCACCCAGACCCTTCTAATGCCACTCAGGGCCTTTCTAACGGCCGCGAGACCCTTATAATCCCCCTGAGGGCCTTTAGAAAGGCACCCAGACCCTTCTGGACCCCCTCAGGACGCTTCTAATAGCCCCCAGACCCTTCTAGAGCCCCTCAGGGCCTTTCTAAAGGCCTCCACACCCTTCTATTGACCCTCAAGACCCATGTAAAGGCCCCCAGACCCTTCTAGATTTCCACAGAACCCATCTAAAAGCCCCCAGACCCTTCTAATGCCTTTCAAGGCCTTTCTAAAGGCCTCCACACCCTTCTAATGACCCTCAAGACCCATGTAAAGGCCTCTAGACCCTTCTAGATTGCCTCAGGACCCATCTAAAAGCCCCCAGACCCTTCTAATGCCTTTCAGGACCCTTATGAAGGCCACAAGACCCTTCTAATGCCCCTCAGGACCTTTCTAAAGGCCCTCAGACCCTTCTAATGCCCCTCAGGGCCCTTCTAAAGGCCCCCAGACCCTTCTACTGCCCCTCAGGGCCTTTCTAAAGTACCCCAGACACTTCTAGAACCTCTCAGGGCCTTTCTATATGACCCCAGACCCTTGTAATGCCCCTCAGGGCTTTTCTAAAGGCCCCCATACCCTTCTAATGCCCCTCAGGACATTTCTAAAGGCCCCCAGACCCTTCTAGAGCCCCTCAGGACATTTCTAAAGGCACCCAGACCCTTCTAATGCTACTCAGGGTCTTTCTAAAGGCCGCGAGACCCTTATAATCCCCCTGAGGGCCTTTAAAATGGCCCCCAGACCCTTCTGGACCCCCTCAGGACGCTTCTAATAGCCCCCAGACCGTTCTAATGCCTTTCAGGGCCTTTCTAAAGGCCTCCACACCCTTCTAATGACCCTCAAGACCCATGTAAAGGCCCCCAGACCCTTCTAGATTGCATCAGGACGCTTCTAAAAGCCCCCAGACCCTTCTAATGCCTTTCAGGGCCTTTCTAAAGGCCTCCACACCCTTCTAATGACCCTCAAGACCCATGTAAAGGCCCCCAGACCCTTCTAGATTGCCACAGGACCCATCTAAAAGCGCCCAGACCCTTCTAATGCCTTTCAGGACCCTTATGAAGGCCACAAGACCCTTCTAATGCCCCTCAGGACCTTTCTAAAGGCCCTCAGACCCTTCTAGTGCCCCTCAGGGCATTTATAAAGGTTCCCAGACCCTTCTAGAGCCTGTCAGGACCATTATAAAGGCCCCCAGACCATTCTAGAGCACCTCAGGACACTTCTAAAGGCCCGCAGACCATTCTAATGCCCGTCAGGGCCTTTCTAAAGGTCCCAAGACCCTTCTACTGCCCCTCAGGAGCATTCTAAAGGCCCCCAGACCCTTCTAATGCCCCTCAGGACATTTCTAAAGGCCTCCAGACCCTTATAGAGCCCCTCAGGACATTTCTAAAGGCACCCAGAGCCTTCTAATGCCACTCAAGGCCTTTCTAAAGGCCGCGAGACCCTTATAATCCCCCTCAGGGCCTTTAAAAAGGCCCCCAGACCCTTCTCGACCCCCTCAGGACGCTTCTAATAGCCCCCAGACCCTTCTAGAGCTCCTCAGGGCCTTTCTAAAGGCCTCCACACCCTTCTAATGACCCTCAAGACCCATGTAAAGGCACCCAGACCCTTCTAGATTGCCTGAGGACCCATCTAAAAGCCCCCAGACCCTTCTAATGCCTTTCAGGACCCTTAGGAAGGCCACAAGACCATTCTAATGCCCCTCAGGACCTTTCTAACGGCCCTCAGACCCTTCTAGTGCCCCTCAGGGCATTTATAAAGGTTCCCAGACCGTTCTAGAGCCTGTCAGGACCCTTATAAAGGCCCCCAGACCATTCTAGTGCACCTCAGAACAATTCTAAAGGCCCGCAGACCATTCTAATGCCCGTCAGGGCCTTTATAAAGGTCCCCAAACCATTCTACTGCCCCTCAGGAGCATTCTAAAGGCCCCCAGACTCTTCTAATGCCCCACAGGGCCTTTCTAAAGGTCCCCAGACCCTTCTAGAGCACCTGAAGACCCTTCTAAAGGCCCCCAGACCCTTATAGAGCCCCTCAGGACCCTTCTAAACTCCCCCAGACCCTGTTAATTCCCCTCAGGGCTTTTATAAGGGCACTCAGACCCTTCTAATGCCCTTCAGGGCCTTTCTAATGTACCCCAGACACTTCTAGAACCTCTCAGGGCCTTTCTATATGACCCCAGACCCTTGTAATGTCCAACAGGGCTTTTCTAAAGGCCCCCATACCCTTCTAATGCCCCTCAGGGCCTTTCTAAAGGTCCCCAGACCCTTCTACTGCCCCTCAGGAGCATTCTAAAGGTTCCCCAGACCCTTCTAATGCCCCACAGGGCCTTTCTAAAGGTTGCCAGACCCTTCCAGAGCCCCTGAAGACCCTTCTAAAGGCCCCCAGACCCTTCTAATGCCCCACAGGACCTTTCTAAAGTACCCCAGACACTTCTAGAACCTTTCAGGACCTATCTATATGATCCCAGACCTTTCTAATGCCTCTCAGGGCCTTTCTAAAGGCCGCGAGACCCTTATAATCCCCCTGAGGGCCTTTAAAAAGGCCCCCAGACCTTTCTGGACCCCCTCAGGACGCTTCTAATAGCCCCCAGACCCTCCTAGAGCCCCTCAGGGCCTTTCTAAAGGCCTCCACACCCTTCTAATGACCCTCAAGACCGATGTAAAGGCCCCTAGACCCTTCTAGATTGCCTCAGGACCCATCTAAAAGCCCCCAAACCCTTCTAATGCCTTTCAGGACCCTTATGAAGGCCACAAGACCCTTCTAATGCCTCACAGGACCTTTGTAAAGGCCCTCAGACCGTTCTAATGCCCCTCAGGGCATTTATAAATGTTCCCAGACCCTTCTAGAGCCCTTCAGGACCCTTATAAAGGCCCCCAGACCATTCTAGAGCCCCTCAGGACACTTCTAAAGGCCTGCAGACCATTCTAATGCCCGTCAGGGCCTTTCTAAAGGTCCCTAGACCCTTCTACTGCCCCTCAGGAGCATTCTAAAGGCCCCCAGACCCTTCAAATGCCCCACAGGGCCTTTCTAAAGGTCCCCAGACCCTTCTAGAGCCCCTGAAGACCCTTCTAAAGGCCCCCAGACCATTATAGAGCCACTCAGGACCCTTCTAAAGTCCCCCAGACGATGCTAGTTCCCCTCAGGGCTTTTATAAAGGCACCCAGACCATTCTAATGCCCCTCAGGACCCTTATAAAGGCACCCAGACCTTTCTAGAGCCTCTCAGGACAGTTTTAAATGCCTCCAGACCCTTCTAGAACCCCTCAGGACCATTCTAAAGGCCCCCAGACCCTTCTAATGCCCCTCAGGAGCCTTCTAAAGGCCCCCAGACCCTTCTAATGCCCCTCAGGGCTTTTCTAAAGTAACCCAGACACTTCTAGAACCTCTCAGGGCCTTTCTATATGACCCCAGACCCTTGTAATGGCCCTCAGGGCTTTTCTAAAGGCCCCCAGACCCTTCTAGAGCCCCTCAGGACATTTCTAAAGGCACCCAGACCCTTATAATGCCACTCAGGGCATTTCTAAAGGCCGCGAGACCCTTATAATCCTCCTGAGGGCCTTTAAAAAGGCCCCCAGACGCTTCTGGACCCCTCAGGACGCTTCTAATAGCCCCCAGAGCCTTCTAGAGCCCCTCAGGGCCTTTCTAAAGGCCTCCACACCTTTCTAATGACCCTCAAGACCCATGTAAAGTCCCCCAGACCCTTCTAGATTGCCTCAGGACCCATCTAAAAGCCCCCAGACACTTCTAATGCCTTTCAGGACCTTTCTAAAGGCCTCCACACCCTTCTAATGACCCTCAAGACCCATGTAAAGGCCTCTAGACCCTTCTAGATTGCCTCAGGACACATCTAAAAGACCCCAGACCCTTCTAATGCCTTTCAGGACCATTATTAAGGCCACAAGACCCATCTAATGCCCCTCAGGACCTTTCTAAAGGCCCTCAGACCCTTCTAATGCCCGTCAGGGCCCTTCTAAAGGTCCCCAGACCCTTCTACTGCCCCTCAGGGCCTTTCTAAAGTACCCCAGACACTTCTAGAACCTCTCAGGACCTTTCTATATGACCCCAGACCCTTCTAATGCCCCTCAGGGCTTTTATAAAGGCCCCCATACCCTTCTAATGCCCCTCAGGACATTTCTAAAGGCCCCCAGACCCTTCTAGAGCCCCTCAGGACATTTCTAAAGGCACCCAGACCCTTCTAATGCCACTCAGGGCCTTTCTAACGGCCGCGAGACCCTTATAATCCCCCTGAGGGCCTTTAGAAAGGCACCCAGACCCTTCTGGACCCCCTCAGGACGCTTCTAATAGCCCCCAGACCCTTCTAGAGCCCCTCAGGGCCTTTCTAAAGGCCTCCACACCCTTCTATTGACCCTCAAGACCCATGTAAAGGCCCCCAGACCCTTCTAGATTTCCACAGAACCCATCTAAAAGCCCCCAGACCCTTCTAATGCCTTTCAAGGCCTTTCTAAAGGCCTCCACACCCTTCTAATGACCCTCAAGACCCATGTAAAGGCCTCTAGACCCTTCTAGATTGCCTCAGGACCCATCTAAAAGCCCCCAGACCCTTCTAATGCCTTTCAGGACCCTTATGAAGGCCACAAGACCCTTCTAATGCCCCTCAGGACCTTTCTAAAGGCCCTCAGACCCTTCTAATGCCCCTCAGGGCCCTTCTAAAGGCCCCCAGACCCTTCTACTGCCCCTCAGGGCCTTTCTAAAGTACCCCAGACACTTCTAGAACCTCTCAGGGCCTTTCTATATGACCCCAGACCCTTCTAATGCCCCTCAGGGCTCTTCTAAAGGCCCCCATATCCTTCTAATGCCCCTCAGGACATTTCTAAAGGCCCCCAGACCCTTCTAGAGCCCCTCAGGGCATTTCTAAAGGCACCCAGACTATTCTAATGCCACTCAGGGCCTTTCTAAAGGCCGCGAGACCCTTATAATCCTGCTGAGGGCCTTTAAAAAGGGCCCCAGACCCTTCTGGACCCCCTCAGGACGCTTCTAATAGCCCCCAGACCCTTCTAGAGCCCCTCAGGGCATTTATAAAGGTTTCCAGACCCTTCTAGAGCCTGTCAGGACCCTTATAAAGGCCCCCAGACCATTCTAGAGCACCTCAGGACACTTCTAAAGGCCCGCAGACCATTCTAATGCCCGTCAGGGCCTTTCTAAAGGTCCCAAGACCGTTCTACTGCCTTTCAGGAGCATTCTAAAGGCCCCCAGACCCCTCTAATGCCCCTCAGGACATTTCTAAAGGCCCCCAGACCCTTCTAGAGCCCCTCAGGACATTTCTAAATGCACCCAGAGCCTTCTAATGCCACTCAAGGACTTTCTAAAGGCCGCGAGACCCTAATAATCCCCCTGAGGGCCTTTAAAAAGGCACCCAGACCCTTCTGGACCCCCTCAGGACGCTTCTAATAGCCCCCAGACCATTCTAGAGCCCCTCAGGGCCTTTCTAAAGGCCTCCACACCCTTCTAATGACCCTCAAGACACATAAAGGCCTCTAGACCCTTCTGAAATTGCCTCAGGACCCATCTAAAAGACCCCAGACCCTTCTAATGCCTTTCAGGACCATTTTGAAGGCAACAAGACCCTTCTAATTGCCCCTCAGGACCTTTGCAAAGGCCCTCAGATCCTTCTAATGCCCCTCAGGGCCCTTCTATAGGACCCCAGACCCTTCTAATGCCCCTCAGGGCCTTTCTAAAGTACCCCAGACACTTCTAGAACCTCTCAGGGCCTTTCTATATGACCCCAGACCCTTCTAATGCCACTCAGGGCTTGTCTAAAGTCCCCCATACCCTTCTAATGCCCCTCAGGACATTTCTAAAGGCCCCCAGACCCTTCTAGAGCCCCTCAGGACATTTCTAAAGGCACCCAGACCCTTCTTATGCCACTCAGGTCCTTTCTAAAGGCCGCGAGACCCTTATAATCACCCTGAGGGCGTTTAAAAAGGCCCCCAGACCCTTCTGGACCCCCTCAGGACGCTTCTAATAGCCCCCAGACCCTTCTAATGCCTTTCAGGGCCTTTCTAAAGGCCTCCACACCCTTCTAATGACCCTCAAGACCCATGTAAAGGCTCCCAGACCCTTCTAGATTGCCTCAGGACCCATCTAAAAGCCCCCAGACCCTTCTAATGCCTTTCAGGACCCTTATGAAGGCCACAAGACCCTTCTAATGTCCCTCAGGACCTTTCTAAAGGACCTCAGACCCTTCTAATGCCCCTCAGGGCATTTATAAAGGTTCCCAGACCCTTCTAGAGCTTGTCAGGACCCTTATAAAGGCCCCCAGACCATTCTAGTGCACCTCAGAACACTTCTAAAGGCCCGCAGACCATTCTAATGCCCGTCAGGACCTTTCTAGAGGTCCCCAGACCCTTCTACTGCCCCTCAGGAGCATTCTAAAGGCCCCCAGACCCTTCTAATGCCCCACAGGGCCTTTCTAAAGGTCCCCAGACCCTTCTAGAGCCCCTGAAGACCCTTCTAAAGGCCCCCAGACCCTTATAGAGCCCCTCAGGACCCTTCTAAAGTCCCCCAGACCCTGTTAATTCCCCTCAGAGCATTTATAAGGGCACCCAGACCCTTCTAATGCCCCTCAGGACATTTCTAAAGGCCCCCAGAACCTTCTAGAGCCCCTGAGTACATTTCTAAAGGCACCCAGACCCTTCTAGATTGCCTCAGGACCCATCTAAAAGTCCCCAGACCCTTCTAATGCCTTTCAGGGCCTTTCTAAAGGCCTCCACACCCTTCTAATGACCCTCAAGGCCCATTTAAAGGCCTTTAGACCCTTCTAGATTGCCTCAGGACCCATCTAAAAGCCCCCAGATCATTCTAATGCCTTTCAGGACCCTTATGAAGGCCACAAGACCCTTCTAATGCGCCTCAGGACCATTGTAAAGGCCCCCAGACCCTTCTAATGCCCCTCAGGGGCTTTCTAAAGTACCCCAGACATTTCTAGAACCTCTCAGGGCCTTTCTATATGACCCCAGACCCTTGTAATGCCCAACAGGGCTTTTCTAAAGGCCCCCATACCCTTCTAATGCCCCTCAGGACATTTCTAAAGGCCCCCAGACCCTTCTAGAGCCCCTCAGGACATTTCTAAAGGCACCCAGACCCTTATAATTCCACTCAGGGCCTTTCTAAAGGCCGCGAGACCCTTATAATCCCCCTGAGGGCCTTTAAAAAGGCCCCCAGACCCTTCTGGACCCCCTCAGGACGCTTCTAATAGCCCCCAGACCCTTCTAGAGCCCCTCAGGGCCTTTCTAAAGGCCTCCACACCCTTCTAATGACCCTCAAGACCCATGTAAAGGCCCCCAGACCCTTCTAGATTGCCTCAGGACCCATCTAAAAGCCCCCAGACCCTTCTAATGCCTTTCAGGACCCTTATGAAGGCCACAAGACCCTTCTAATGCCCCTCAGGACCTTTCTAAAGGCCCTCAGACCCTTCTAATGCCCCTCAGGGCATTTATAAAGGTTCCCAGACCCTTCTAGAGCCCGTCAGGACCCTTATAAAGGCCCCCAGACCATTCTAGAGCCCCTCAGGACACTTCTAAAGGCCTGGAGACCATTCTAATGCCCGTCAGGGCCTTATAAAGGTCCCCAGACCCTTCTACTGCCCCTCAGGATCATTCTAAAGGCCCCCATACCCTTCTAATGCCCCTCAGGACATTTCTAAAGGCCCCCAGACCCTTCTAGAGACCCTCAGGACATTTCTAAAGGCACCCAGAGCCTTCTAATGCCACTCAAGGCCTTTCTAAAGGCCGCGAGACCCTTATAATCCCCATCAGGGCCTTTAAAAAGGCCCCCAGACCCTTCTGGACCCCCTCGGTACGCTTCTAATAGCCCCCAGACCCTTCTACAGCTCCTCCGGGCCTTTCTAAAGGCCTCCACACCCTTCTAATGACCCTCAAGACCCATGTAAAGGCCCCCAGACCCTTCTAGATTGCCTCAGGACCCATCTAAAAGCCCCCAGACCCTTCTAATGCCTTTCAGGACCCTTAGGAAGGCCACAAGACCCTTCTAATGCCCCTCAGGACCTTTCTAACGGCCCTCAGACCCTTCTAGTGTCCCTCAGGGCATTTATAAAGGTTCCCAGACCGTTCTAGAGACTGTCAGGACCCTTATAAAGGCCCCCAGACCATTCTAGTGCACCTCAGGTCAATTCTAAAGGCCCGCAGACCATTCTAATGCCCGTCAGGGCCTTTATAAAGGTCCCCAGACCCTTCTACTGCCCCTCAGGAGCATTCTAAAGGCCCCCAGACTCTTCTAATGCCCCACAGGGCCTTTCTAAAGGTCCCAAGACCCTTCTAGAGCCCCTGAAGACCCTTCTAAAGGCCCCCAGACCCTTATAGAGCCCCTCAGGACCCTTCTAAACTCCCCCAGACCCTGTTAATTCCCCTCAGGGCTTTTATAAGGGCACCCAGACCCTTCTAATGCCCCTCAGGACATTTCTAAAGGCCCCCAGAACCTTCTAGAGCCCCTCAGGACATTTCTAAAGGCACCCAGACCCTTATAATGCCACTCAGGGCCTTTCTAAAGGCCGCGAGACCCTTATAATCCCCCTGAGGGCCTTTAAAAAGGCCCCCAGACCCTTCTGGACCCCCTCAGGACGCTTCTAATAGCCCCCAGACCCTTCTAGAGCCCCTCAGGGCCTTTCTAAAGGCCTCCACACCCTTCTAATGACCCTCAAGACCCATGTAAAGGCCCCCAGACCATTCTAGATTGCCTCAGGACCCATCTAAAAGCCCCCAGACCCTTCTAATGCCTTTCAGGGCCTTTCTAAAGGCCTCCACACCCTTCTAATGACCCTGAAGACCCATGTAAAGGCCTCTAGACCCTTCTAGATTGCCTCAGGACCCATCTAAAAGCCCCCAGACCATTCTAATGCATTTCAGGACCCTTATGAAGGCCACAAGACCCTTCTAATGCCCCTCAGGACCTTTGCAAAGGCCCCCAGACCCTTCTAATGCCCCTCAGGGCCTTTCTAAAGTACCCCAGACACTTCTAGAACCTCTCAGGTCCTTTCTATATGACCCCAGACCCTTCTAATGCAACTCAGGGCTTTTCTAAAGGCCCACATACCCTTCTAATGACCCTGAGGACATTTCTAAAGGCCCCCAGACCCTTCTAGAGCCCCTCAGGACATTTCTAAAGGCACCCAGACCCTTATAATGCCACTCAGGGCCTTTCTAAAGGCCGCGAGACCCTTATAATCCCCCTGAGGGCCTTTAAAAAGGCCCCCAGACCATTCTTGACCCCCTCAGGTCACTTCTAATAGCCCCCAGACCCTTCTAGAGCCCCTCAGGGCCTTTCTAAAGGCCTCCACACCCTTCTAATGACCCTCAAGACCCATGTAAAGGCCCCCAGACCCTTCTAGATTGCCTCAGGACCCATCTAAAAGCCCCCAGACCCTTCTAATGCCTTTCAGGACCCTTATGAAGGCCACAAGACCCTTCTAATGCCCCTCAGGACCTTTCTAAAGGCCCTCAGACCCTTCTAATGCCCCTCAGGGCATTTATAAAGATTCCCAGACCCTTCTAGATCCCGTCAGGACCCTTATAAAGGCCCCCAGACCATTCTAGAGCCCCTCAGGACACTGCTAAAGGCCTGCAGACCATTCTAATGCCCGTCAGGGCCTTTCTAAAGGTCCCCAGACCCTTCTACTGCCCCTCAGGAGCATTCTAAAGGCCCCCAGACCCTTCAAATGCCTCACAGGGCCTTTCTAAAGGTCCCTAGACCCTTCTAGAGCCCCTGAAGACCCTTCTAAATGCCCCCAGATCCTTCTACTGCCCCTCAGGAGCATTCTAAAGGCCCCCAGACCCTTCTAATGCCCCTCAGGGCTTTTCTAAAGGTCCCCACACCCTTCTAGGGCCCCTCAAGACCACTCTAAAGGCCCCCAGACTCTTTTAGAGCCCCTCAGGGCCATGCTAAAGGTCCGCAGACCCTTCAAGAGCCCCGAAACATCCTTCTAACGGCTCCCTGACCCTTCTAGAGCCCCTCAGGGCCTTTCTAAAGGACCCCAGACCCTTCTAGAGCCCCTCAGTACACTTCTAAAGGCCCCCAGACCTTTCTAGATCCCCTCAAGACCCTTCTAAAAGGCCCCAGACCTTTCTAATGCCCCTCAGGGCATTTCTGAAGGCCCTCAGACCCTTCTAATGCCCCTCAGGGCATTTATAAAGGTTCCCAGACCCTTCTAGAGCCCGTCAGGACCCTTATAAAGGACCCCAGACCATTGTAGAGCCAATAAGGACACTTCTAAAGGCCCGCAGGTCATTCTAATGCCCGTCAGGGCATTAATAAAGGTCCCCAGACCCTTCTACTGCCCCTCAGGAGCATTCTAAAGTCCCCAAGACCCAGCTAATTCCCCTCAGGGCTTTTATAAGGGCACCCAGACCCTTCTAATGCCCCTCTGGACCCTTCGAAATGCCCCGAGACACTTTTAGAGCACCTCAGGACATTTCTAAAGGACCCCAGATCTTTCTAGAGCCCCTCAGGACCCTTCTAGAGGCCCTCAGACCTTCTAGAGCCCCTCAGGACCTTTCTAAAGGCCCCTAGACCCTTCTAATCCACCTCAGGGCCTTTCTAAATGCCCCCAGACCATTCAAATGCCCCTCAGAACCATTTTAAAGGCCTTCAGACCCTTCTAATTCCCCTCAGGACCCTTCAAAAGGCCCCCAGACCCTTCTAATGCCTTTCAGGACCCTTATAAATGCAACAAGACCTATCTAATGCCCCTCAGGACCTTTCTAAAGGCCCTCAGACCCTTCTAATAACCCTCAGGGCATTTATAAAGGTTCCCAGACCCTTCTAGAGCCCGTCAGGACCCTTATAAAGGCCCCCAGACCATTCTAGAGCCCCTCAGGACACTGCTAAAGGCCCCCAGACCATTCTAATGCCCGTCAGGGCCTTTGTAAAGGTCCCCAGACTCTTCTACTGCCCCTCAGGAGCATTCTAAAGGCCCCCAGACCCTGCTAATTCCCCTCAGGGCTTTCATAAGGGCACCCAGACCCTTCTAATGCCCCTCAGGACCCTTATAAATGCCGCGAGACACATTTAGAGCACCTCAGGACATTTCTAAAGGTCACAAGATCTTTCTAAAGGCCCTCAGACCCTTCTAATGACCCTCAGGGCATTTATAAAGGTTCCCAGACCCATCTAGAGCTTGTCAGGACCCTTATAAAGGCCCCCAGAGAATTCTAGAGCCCCTCAGGACACTTCTAAAGGCCCGCAGACCATTCTAATGCCCGTCAGGGCCTTTCTAAAGTCCCCAGACCCTTCTACTGCCCCTCAGGACCTTTCTAAAGGCCCCCAGACCCTTCTAATCCACCTCAGGGCCTTTCTAAAGACCCCCAGACCATTCAAATGCCCCTCAGGACCCTTTTATAGGCCTTCAGACCCTTCTAATGCCCCTCAGGACCCTTCTAAAGGCCCCCAGACCCTTCTAATACCCCTCAGGGCCTTTCTAAAGTACCCCAGACACTTCTAGAACTTCTCAGGGCCTTTCTACATGACCCCAGACCCTTGGAATGCCACTCAGGGCCTTTCTAAAGGCCGCGAGACCCATATAATCCTCCTGAGGGCCTTTAAATAGGCCACCAGACCCATCTGGACCTCCTCAGGACGCTTCTAATATCCCCCAGACCCTTCTAGAGCCCCTCAGGGCCTTTCTAAAGGCCTCCACACCCTTCTAATGACCCTCAAGACCCATGTAAAGGCCCCCACACCCTTCTAGATTGCCTCAGGACCCATCGAAAAGACCCCAGACGCTTCTAATGCCTTTCATGACAGTTTTAAAGGCTACAAGACCCTTCTAATGCCCCTCAGGACCTTTCTAAAGGCCCTCAGACCCTTCTAATGACCCTCAGGGCATTTATAAAGGTCCCCAGACCCTTCTACTGCCCCTCTGGAGCATTCTAAAGGCCCCCAGACCCTTCTAGGGTCTCTCAGGACAGTTTTAAATGCCTCCAGACCCTTCTAGACCCCCTCAGGACCATTCTAAAGCCCCCCGGACCCTTCTAATGCCCCTCAGGGCCATTCTAAAGGCCCGAAGACCCTTCTAATGCCCCTCAGGGCATTTCTAAAGGTCCCCAGACCCTTCTAGGGCCCCTCAGGACCATTCTAAAGGCCCCCAGACTCTTTTAGAGCCCCTCAGGACCATTCTAAAGGCCCGCAGACCCTTCTAGAGCCCCTCAGGACACTTTTAAAGGCCCCCAGACCCTTCTAGATCCCCTGAAGACCCTTCTAAAAGGCCCCAGACCTTTCTAATGCCCCTCAGGGCATTTCTAAAGGACCACAGATCTTTCTAGAGCCCCTCAGGACACTTCTAGAGGCCCCCAGACCTTTCTAGAGCCCCTCAGGACGATTCTAAAGGCCCCCAGACCCTTCTAATCCACCTCAGGACCTGCCTAAAGGCCCCCAGACCATTCAAATGCCCCTCAGGACCCTCTTAAAGGCCTTCAGACCCTTCTAATTCCCCTCAGGACCCTTCAAAAGGCCCCCAGACCCTTCTAGAGCCACTCAGGACGATTCTAAAGGCCCCCAGACCATTCAAATGCCCCTCAGGACCCTTCTAAAGGCACCCAGACACTTCTAATACTCCTTAGGGCCTTTCTAAAGTACTCCAGACACTTCTAGAACCTCTCAGGGCCTTTCTATATTACCCCAGACCCTTGTAATGCCACTCAGGGCCTTTCTAAAGGCCGCGAGACCCTTATAATGCCCCTGAGGGCCTTTAAAAAGGCCCCCAGACCTTTCTGGACCCCCTCAGGACGCTTCTAATAGCCCCCAGACCCTTCTAGAGCCCCACAGGGCCTTTCTAAAGGTCCCCCAGACCCTTATAGAGCCCCTCAGGACCCTTCTAAAGTCCCCCAGACCCTGCTAATTCCCCTCAGAGCTTTTATAAGGGCCACAAGACCCTTCTAATGCCCCTCAGGACCCTTATAAAGGAACCCAGACCCCTCTAGAGCCTCTCAGGACAGTTTTAAATGCCTCCAGACCCTTCTAGACCCCCTCAGGACCATTCTAAAAGCCCCCAGACCCTTCTAATGCCGCTCAGGACCCTTCTAATGGCCCCCAGACCCTTCTAATGCCCCTAAGGGCCTTTCTAAAGTACCCCAGACACTTCTAGAACCTCTCAGGGTCTTTCTATATGACCCCAGACCTTTGTAATGCCACTCAGGGCCTTTCTAAAGGCCCCCATACCCTTCTAATGCCCCTCAGGACATTTCTAAAGGCCCCCAGACCCTTCAAGAGCCCCTCAGGACATTTCTAAAGGCACGCAGAACCTTCTAATGCCACTCAGGACCTTTGTAAAGGCTGCGAGACCCTTATAATCCACCTGAGGACCTTTAAAAAGGCCCCCAGACCCTTCTGGACCCCTCAGGACGCTTCTAATAGACCCCAGACCCATCTAGAGCCCCTCAGGGCCTTTCTAAAGGCCTCCACACCCTTCCAATGACCCTCAAGACCCATGTAAAGGCCCCCAGACCCTTCTAGATTGCCTCAGGACCCATCCAAAAGCCGCCAGACCCTTCTAATGCCATTCAGGGCCTTTCTAAAGGCCTCCACACCCTTCTAATGACTCTCAAGACCCATGTAAAGGCCCCCAGACCCTTCTAGATTGCCTCAGGACCCATCTAAAAGACCCCAGACCCTTCTAATGCCTTTCAGGACCCTTATGAAGGCCACAAGACCCTTCTAATGCCCCTCAGGGCATTTATAAAGGCCCCCAGACCATTCTAATGCCCCTCAAGGCATTTATAAAGGTTCCCAGACCCTTCTAGAGCCCGTCAGGACACTTATAAAGGTCCCCAGACCATTCTACTGCCCCTGAGGAGCATTCTAAAGGCACCCAGACCCTTCTAATGCCCCACAGGGCCTTTCTAAAGGTCCCCCAGACCCTTATAGAGCCCCTCAGGACCCTTCTAATGTCCCCCAGACCCTGCTAATTCCCCTCAGGGCTTTTATAAGGGCCACAAGACCCTTCTAATGCCCCTCAGGACCCTTATAAAGGCACCCAGACCCGTCTAGAGCCTCTCAGGACAGTTTTAAATGCCTCCAGACCCTTCTAGACCCCCTCAGGACCATTCTAAAAGCCCCAGACCCTTCTAATGCCGCTCAGGACCCTTCTAAAGGCCCCCAGACCCTTCTAATGCCCCTCAGGGCCTTTCTAAAGTACCCCAGACACTTCTAGAACCTCTCAGGGCCTTTCTATATGACCCCAGACCCTTGTAATGCCCCTCAGGGCCTTTCTAAAGGCCCCCATACCCTTCTAATGCCCCTCAGGACATTTCTAAAGGCCCCAGACCCTTCTAGAGCCCCTCAGGACATTTCTAAAGGCACCCAGAACCTTCTAATGCCACTCAGAACCTTTCTAAAGGCTGCGAGACCCTTATAATCCCCCTGAGGACCTTTAAAAAGGCCCCCAGACCCTTCTGGACCCCCTCAGGACGCTTCTAATAGACCCCAGACCCTTCTAGAGCCCCTCAGGACCCATCCAAAAGCCCCCAGACCCTTCTAATGCCTTTCAGGGCCTTTCTAAAGGCCTCCACACCCTTCTAATGACTCTCAAAACCCATGTAAAGGCCCCTAGACCCTTCTAGATTGCCTCAGGACCCATCTAAAAGCCCTCAGACCCTTCTAATGCCCCTCAGGGCCTTTCTAAAGTACCCCAGAAACTTCTAGAACCTCTCAGGGCCTTTCTATATGACCCCAGACCCTTGTAATGCCCCTCAGGGCCTTTCTAAAGGCCCCCAGACCATTCTAGAGACCCTCAGGACACTTCTAAATCCCGCAGACCATTCTAATGCCCGTCAGGGCCTTTATAAAGGTCCCCAGACCCTTCTACTGCCCCTCAGGAGCATTCTAAAGGCCCCCAGACCCTTCTAATGCCCCACAGGGCCTTTCTAAAGGTCCCCAGACCCTTCTAGAGCCCCTGAAGACCCTTCTAAAGGCCCCCAGACCCTTATAGAGTCCCTCAGGACCCTTCTAAAGTCCCCCAGACCCTGCTAATTCCCCTCAGGGCTTTTATAAGGGCCACAAGACCCTTCTAATGCCCCTCAGGACCCTTATAAAGGCACCCAGATCCTTCCAGAGCCTCTCAGGACAGTTTTAAAAGCCTCCAGACCCTTCTAGACCCCATCAGGACCATTCTAAAGGCCACAAGACCCTTCTAATGCCCCTCAGGACCCTTCTAAAGGCCCCCAGACCCTTCTAATGCCCCTCAGGACCCTTATAAAGTCCCCCAGACCCTTCTAATGCCCCGCAGGGCGTTTCTAAATTACCCCAGACACTTCTAGAACCTCTCAGGGCCTTTCTATATGACCCCAGACCCTTGTAATGCCCCTCAGGGCCTTTCTAAAGGCCCCCACACCCTTCTAATGACCCTCAGGACATTTCTAAAGGCCCCCAGACCATTGAAGAGCCCCTCAGGACATTTCTAAAGGCACCCAGACCCTTCTAATGCCACTCAGGGCCTTTCTAAAGGCTGCGAGACCCTTATAATCCCCTTGAGGACCTTTAAAAAGGCCCCCAGACCCTTCTGGACCCCCTCAGGACGCTTCTAATAGCCCCCAGACCCTTCTAGAGCCCCTCAGGGCCTTTCTAAAGGCCTCCACACCCTTCTAATGACCCTCAAGACCCATGTAAAGGTCCCCAGACCCTCCTAGATTGCCTCAGTACCCATCTAAAAGCCCCCAGACACTTCTAATGCCCCTCAGGACCATTCTAAAGGCACTCAGACCCTTCTAATGCCAGTCAGGGCATTTATAAAGTTTCCCAGACCCTTCTAGAGCCCATCAGGACCCTTATAAAGGCCCCCAGACCATTTATAGCCAATCAGGACACTTCTAAAGGCCCGCAGACCATTTTAATGCCCGTCAGGTCCTTTATAAACGTCCCCAGACCCTTCTTCTGCCCCTCAGGAGCATTCTAAAGTCCCCCAGACCCTGCTAATTCCCCTGAGGGCTTTTATAAGGGCACCCAGACCCTTCTAATGCCCCTCAGGACCCTTCGAAAGGCCCCGAGACACTTTTAGAGCACCTCAGGACATTTCTAAAGGACCCCAGATCTTTCTAGAGCCCGTCAGGAGCCTTCTAGAGGCCCCCAGACCCTTCTAGAGCCCCTCAAGACCATTCTAAAGGCCCCCAGACCCTTCTAATCCACCTCAGGGCCTTTCTAAAGGCCCCCAGACCATTCAAATGCTCCTCAGGACCCTTATAAAGGCCTTCAGACCATTCTAATGTCACTCAGGACCCTTCTAAAGGCACCCAGACCCTTCTAATGCCCCTCAGGGCCTATCTAAAGTACCCCAGACACTTCTAGAACCTCTCAGGGCCTTTCTATATGACCCCAGACCCTTCTAATGCCACTCAGGGCCTTTCTAAAGGCCGCGAGTCCCTTATAATCCCCCTGAGGGCCTTTAAAATGCCACCTAGACCCTTCTGGACCCCCTCAGGACTCTTCAAATATTCCCCAGACCCTTCTAATGCCATTCAGGACCCTTTTGAAGGCCACAAGACCCTTCTAATGCCCCTCTGGACCTTTCTAAAGGTTCCCAGATCCTTCTAGAGCCCGTCAGGACCATTATAAAGGCCCCCAGACCATTCTAGAGCCCCTGAAGACACTTCTAAAGGCCCGCAGACAATTCTAATGCCCGTCAGGGCCTTTATAAAAGTCCCCAGACCCTTCTACTGCCCCTCAGGAGCATTCTAAAGGACCCCAGACCCTTCTAATGCCCCACAGGGCCTTTCTAAAGGTCCCGAGACCATTCTAGAGCTCCTGAGGGCCTTTCTAATGGTCCCGAGACCCTTCTAGAGCTCCTGAAGACCTTTCTAAAGGCCCCCAGAACCTTATAGAGCCCCTCAGGACCCTTCTAAAGTCCCCCAGACCCTGGTAATTCCCCTCAGGGCTTTTATAAAGACACCCAGACCCTTCTAATGCCCCTCAGGACCCTTATAAAGGCACCCAGACCCTTCTCAGGACAGTTTTAAATGCCTCCAGACCCTTCTAATCCACCTCAGGACCATTCTAAAGGCCTCCAGGCCATTGAAATGCTCCTCAGGACCCTTCTAAAGGCACCCAGACCCTTCTAATGCCCCACAGGGCCTTTTTAAAGTATCCCAGACACTTCTAGAACCTATCAGGGCCTTTCTATATGACCCCAGACCCTTGTAATGCCCATCAGGGCCTTTCTAAAGGCCCCCAGACCCCTCTAATGCCCCTGAGGACATTTCTAAAGGCCCCCAGACCCTTCTAGAGCCCCTCAGGACATTTCTAAAGGCACCCAGACCCTTGTAATGCCACTCAGGGCCTTTCTAAAGGCCGCGAGACCCTTATAATCCCCTGAGGGACTTTCAAAAAGCCCCCAGACCCTTCTGGACCCCATCAGGACGCTTCTAATAGCCCCCGGACCCTTCTAGAGCCCCTCAGGGCCTTTCTAAAGGCCTCCACACCCTCCTAATGACCCTCAAGACACATGTAAAGGCCCCCAGACCCTTCTAGATTGCCTCAGGACCCATCTAAAAGCCCCCAGACCCTTCTAATGCCTTTCAGGACCCTTATGATGGCCACAAGACCCTTCTAATGCCCCATAGGACCTTTCTAAAGGTTCTCAGACCCTTCTAATGCCCCTCATGGCATTTATAAGGGTTCCCAGACTCTTCTAGAGCCCGTCAGGACCCTTATAAAGGCCCCCAGACCAATCTAGAGCCCCTCAGGACAATTCTAAAGTCCCCCAGACCATTCTAATGCCCGTCAGGGCCTTTCTAAAGGTCCCCAGACCCTTCTACTGCCCATCAGGAGCATTCTAAAGGCCCCCAGACCATTCTAGAGCCTCTCAGGACAGTTTTAAATGCCCCCAGACCCTTCTAGACCCCGTCAGGACCATTCTAAAGCCCCCCAGACCCTTCTAATGCCCCTCAGGAGCATTCTAAAGGCCCCCAGACCCTTCTAATGCCCCTCAAGGCATTTCTAAAGGTCCCCAGACCCTTCTAGGGCCCCTCAGGACCATTCTAAAGGCACCCAGACTCTTTTAGAGCCCCTCAGGGCCATTCTAAATGCCCGCAGACCTTTCAAGAGCCCATCAACATCCTTCTAACGGCACCCTGACACTTCTAGAGCCCCTCAGGGCCTTTCTAAAGGCCCCCAGACCATTCTAGAGCCCCTCAGGACACTTCTAAAGGCCCCCAGACCCTTCTAGATCCCCTCAAGACCCTTCTAAAAGGCCCTAGACCTTTCTAATGCCCCTCAGGGCATTTCTAATGGCCCCCAGACCCATCTAATGCCCCTCAGGACCCATCGAAAGGCCCCGAGACATGTTTGGAGCACCTCAGGACATTTCGAAAGCACACCAGATCTTTCTAGAGCCCCTCAGGACCCTTCTAGAGGCACCCAGACCCTTCTAGAGCCCCTCAGGACGATTCTAAAGGCCCCCCAGACCCTTCTAATCCACCTCAGGGCCTTACTAAAGGCCCCCAGACCATTCAAATGCCCCTCAGGACCCTTTTAAAGGCCTTCAGACCCTTCTAATGCCCTTCAGGATCCTTCAAAGGCACCCAGACCCTTCTAATGCTTTTCAGCGCCTTTCTAAAGTACCCCAGACACTTCTAGAACCTCTCAGGGCCTTTCTATATGACCCCAGACCCTTGTAATGCCCCTCAGGGCCTTTCTAAAGGCCGCGAGACCCTTATAATCCCCCTGAGGGCCTTTAAAAAGGCCCCCAGACCCTTCTGGACCCCCTCAGGACCCATCTAAAAGCCCCCAGACTTTTCTAATGCCTTTCAGGACCCTTATGAAGGCCACAAGACCCTTCTAATGCCCCTCAGGACCTTTCTAATGGTTCCCAGACCCTTCTGGAGCCCGTAAGGACCCTTATAAAGGCCTCCAGAACATTCTAGAGCCCCTCAGGACACTTCTAAAGGCCCGCAGACCATTCTAATGCCCGTCAGGACCTTTATAATCGTCCCCAGACCCTTCTACTGCCCCTCAGGAGCATTCTAAATGCCCCCAGACCCTTCTAATGCCCCACAGGGCCTTTCTAAAGGTCCCCAGACCCTTCTAGAGCCCCTGAAGACCCTTCTAAAGGCCCCCAGACCCTTATAGAGCCCCTCAGGACCCTTCTAAAGTACCCAGACCCTGCTAATTCCCCTCAGGGCTTTTATAAGGGCACCCAGACCCTTCTAATGCCCCTCAGGACCCTTATAAAGGCACCCAGACCATTCTAGAGCCTCTCAGGACAGTTTTAAATGCCTCCAGACCCTTCTAGACCCCCTCAGGACCATTCTAAAGGCCCCCAGACCCTTCTAATTCCCCTCAGGGCCTTTCTAAAGGCCCCCAGACCCTTCTAATGCCCCTCAGGGCATTTCTAAAGGTCCCCAGACCCTTCTAGAGTCCCTCAGGACCATTCTAAAGGCCCCCAGACTCTTTTAGAGCCCCTGAGGGCCATTCTAAAGGCCTGCAGACCCTTCAAGAGCCCCTCAACATCCTTCTAACGGCTCCCTGACCCTTCTAGAGCCCCTCACGGCGTTTGTAAAGGCCCTCAGACCCTTCTAGACCCCCTCAGGGCCTTTCTAAAGGCCCCCAGACCCTTCTAGATCCCCTCAAGACCCTTCTAAAAGGCCCCAGACCTTTCTAATGCCCATCACGGCATTTCTAAAGGCCCCCAGACCTGTCTAATGCCCCTCATTACCATTCTAAAGGCCCCGAGACACTTTTAGAGCAACTCAGGACATTTCTAAAGGTCCCCAGATCTTTCTAGAGCCCCTCAGGACGATTTTAGAGGCCCCCAGACCCTTCTAGAGCCACTCAGGACGATTCAAAAGGCCCCCAGACCCTTCTAATCCACATCAGGGCCTTTCTAAAGGCCCCCAGACTATTCAAATGCCCTTCAGGACCCTTTTAAAAGCCCCCAGACCATTCTAATGCACCTCAGGGCCTTTCTAAAGGCCCCCAGACTATTCAAATGCCCCTCAGAACCCTTCTAAAGGCCCCCAGACCCTTCTAATGCCCATCAGGACACTTCTAAATGCCCCCAGACCTTTCTAATGCCCCACAGGGCCTTTCTATAGGTCCCCAGACACTTCTAGAGCCCCTGAAGACCCTTCTAAAGGCCCCCAGACCCTTATAGAGCCTCTCAGGACAGTTTTAAATGCCTCCAGACCCTTCTAGAGCCTCTCAGGACCATTCTAAAGGCCCCAGACCCTTCTAATGCCCCTCAGGACCCTTCTAAAGGACCCCAGACCCTTCTAATGCCCCTCAGGGCCTTTCTAAAGTACCCCAGACACTTCTAGAACCTCTCAGGGCCTTTCTATATGACCCCTGACTTTTGTAATGCCCCTCAGGGCCTTTCTAAAGGCCCCCATACCCTTCTAATGCCATTCAGGACATTTCTAAAGGTCTTCAGACCCTTCTAGAGCCCCTCAGGACATTTCTAAAGGCACCCAGACCCTTCTAATGCCACTCAGGGCCTTTCTAAAGGCCCCCATACCCTTCTAATACCCCTCAGGACATTTCTAAAGGCCCCCAGAACCTTCTAAAGCCCCTGAAGACCCTTCTAAAGTCCCCCAGACCCTGCTAATTACTCTAAGGGCTTTTATAAGGGCCACAAGACCCTTCTAATGCCTTTCAGGAACCTTATAAAGGCACCCAGACCCTTCTAGAGCCTCTAAAAGAGGCTCTAAAAGAGTCTGGGGGCCTTTAGAATGGTCCTGAGGGGCTCTAGAAGGGTCTGGGGGCTATTAGAAGTGTCCTGAGGGGGTCCAGAAGGGTCTGGGGGCCATTAGAAAGGCCCTGAGGGGCATTAGAAGGGTCTGGGGGCCTTTAGAATGGTCCTGAGGGGGTCTGGAAGGGTCTGGGGACCTTTACATGGGTCTTGAGGGTCATTAGAAGGGTGTGTTGGCCTTTAGAAAGGCCCTGAAAGGCTATAGAAGGGTCTGGGGGCTTTTAGATGGGTTCTGAGGCAATCTAGAAGGGTCTGGGGGTCTTTACATGGGTCTTGAGGGGCATTAGAAGGGTCTGAGTGTATTTAGAAAGGTCCTGAGGGGGATTAGAAGGGTCTTGTGGCTTTTATAAGGGTCCTGAAAGGCATTAGAAGGGTCTGGGGGGCTTTAGATGGGTCCTGAGGCAATCTAGATGGGTTTGGGGGCCTTTACATGGGTCTTGAGGGTCATTAGAGGGGTCTGCGGTCCTTTAGATAGTCCCTGAGTGGCATTAGAAGGGTTCGGGGGCCTTTATAAAGGTCCTGAGGGGCATTAGAATGGTCTGGGTGCCTTTAGAAAGGTCCTGAGGGGCATTAGAAGGGTCTTGTGGCCTTCCTAAGGGTCCTGAAAGGCATTAGAAGGCTCTGGGGGCTTTTAGTTGGGTCCTGAGGCAATCTAGAAGGGTTTAGGGGCCTTTACATGGGTCTTGGGGGTCATTAGAAGGGTGTGGAGGCCTTTAGAAAGGCCCTGAGGGGCTCTAGAAGGGTCTGGGGGCTATTAGAAGCGTCCTGAGGAGGTCCAGAAGGGTCTGGGGGCCTTTTTAAAGGCCCTCAGGGGGATTATAAGGGTCTCGCGGCCTTTAGAAATGTCCTGAGTGGCATTAGAAGGGTCTGGGGTCATATAGAAAGGCCCTGAGATGTTCTAGAAGTGTCTGGGGTACTTTAGAAATGCCCTGAGGGGCATTAGAATGGTCTGGGGGCCTTTAGAAGGGTCCTGAGGGGCATTAGAAGGGTCTGGGGGCTTTTAGAAGGGCTATGAGGGGCATTTGAATGGTCTGGGGGCGTTTAGAAAGGCCCTGAGTTGGATTAGAAGGGTCTGGGGTCCATTAGAAAGGCCCTGAGGTGGATTAGAAGGGTCTGCGGGCCTTTAGAATCGTCCTGAGGGGCTCTAGAAGGGTCTGGGGGCCTTTAGAAAGGACCTGAGGGGCTCTAGAAGGGTCTGGGGGCCTCTAGAAGGGTCCTGAGGGGCTCTAGAAAGATCTGGAGTCCTTTAGAAATGTCCTGAGGTGCTCTTAAAGTGTCTCGGGGCCTTTCGAATGGTCCTGAGGGGCATTAGAAGGGTCTGGGTGCCTTTAGAAATGTCCTGAGGGGCTCTAGAAGGGTCTGGGGGCCTTTAGAAATGTCCTGAGGGGCATTAGAAGGGTATGGGGGCCTTTAGAAAGGCCCTGAGGGGCATTACAAGGGTCTGGGGTCATATAGAAAGGCCCTGAGAGGTTCTAGAAGTGTCTGGGGTACTTTAGAAAGGCCCTGAGGGGCATTAGAAGGGTCTGGGGGCCTTTAGAAGGGTCCTGAGGGGCATTAGAAGGGTCTGGGAGCCTTTAGAATGGTCCTGAGGGGGTCTAGAAGGGTCTGGGGGCCTTTACATTGGTCTTGAGGGGCATTAGAAGGGTCCGAGTGCCTTTAGAAAGGTCCTGAGGGGCATTAGAAGGGTCTTGTGGCCTTCATAAGGGTCCTGAAAGGCATTAGAAGGGTCTGGGGGGTTTTAGATGGGTCCTGAGGCAATCTAGATGGGTCTGGGGGCCTTTACATGGGTCTTGAGGGTCATTAGAGGGGTCTGGGGTCGTTTAGATAGTCCCTGAGTGGCATTAGAAGGGTCCGGGCGCCATTAGAAAGGTCCTGAGGGGCATTAGAATGGTCTGGGTGCCTTTAGAAAGATCCTGAGGGGCTCTAGAATGGTCTGGGGCCTTTAGAAGCATCCTGAGGGGCTGTAGAAGGGTCTGGGGGCCTTTCGAATGGTCCTGATGGGTTCTAGAAAGATCTTGGGGCCTTTAGAAATGTCGTGAGTGGCTCTAGAAGGGTCTGGGGGCCTTTAGAAGGGTTCTGAGGGGCATTTGAATTGTCTGGGGGCCTTTAGAAAGGCTTTGAGGTGGATTAGAAGAGTCTGGGGTCCTTTAGAATCGTCCTGAGGGGATCTAGAAGGGTCTGGGGGCCTCTAGAAGGGTCCTGAGGGGCTCTAGAAAGATCTGGGGTCCTTTAGAAATGTCCTGAGGTGCTCAAAAATTGTCTCGGGGCCTTTCGAAGGGTCCTGAGGGGCATTAGACGGGTCTGGGGGCCTTTAGAAATACCCTGAGGGGCATAAGAAAGGTCTGGGGCCTTTAAAAAGGGTCTTGAGGGGATCTAGAAGGGTCTGGGGTCCTTTACAAGTGTCCTGAGGGGCTCTAGAATGGTCTGGGAGCCTTTAGAAAGACCCTGACGGGCTCTAGAATGGTCAGGGAGTTGTTAGAAGGATGTTGAAGGGCTCTTGAAAGGTCTGCGGGCCTTTAGAATGGCCCTGAGGGGCTCTAAAAGAGTCTGGGGTCCTTTAGAATGGTCCTGAGGGGCTCTAGAATGGTCTGAGGACCTTTAGAAATGCCCTGAGGGGCATTAGAAGGGTCTGGGGGCCTTTAGAAAGGCCCTGAGGGGCATTAGAAGGGTCTGAGGGCTTTAGAAAGGCCCTGAGGGTCTGCAGAAGGGTCTGGGTGCCTTTCGAATAGTCCTGAAGGGCTCTAGAAATGTCTGGTGTTCTTTAGAAGGGTCTTGAGTGGCTCTAGAAGGGTCTGGCGGCTGTAGAATGGTCCTGAGGTGCTCCAGAAGGGTCTTGGGCCCTTTAGAACAATCTAGAGGGGCTCTAGAAGCGTCTGGGCTCCTTTAAAAGGGTCCTGAGGGGCTCTAGAAGGGTCTGGGGTCCTTTAGAAGGGCCTTGAGGGGCGTTAGATGGGTCTGGGGGCCTTTAGAAACACCCTGAGTGGCTCTAGAATGGTCTGGGGATCTTTTGAAATGGCCTTGAGGGGCTCCAGAAGTGTCTGGGGGCCTTTAGAAAGGTCTTGTGGGTCTCTAGAAGGGTCTGGGGGTCTTTACAATAGATCTGAGTGGCTCTAGAGGAGTCTGGGGGCCTTTAGAAAGGTCCTAAAGGGCTCTAGAGTGGTCTGGGGGTATTAGAAAGGCCCTGAAGGGCATTAGATGGGTCTGGCGACCTTTAGAAAAGCTCTGAGGGGCATTAGAAGGGTCTGGGTGCCTTTGGATGGGTCTGAGGGGCATTAGAAGGTTCTGGGGGCCTTTAGAAGGGTCCTGAGGGGCTCTGGAAGGGTCTCGGGGCCATCTGAAGCGTCTTGAGGGGCTCTAGAAGGGTCTGGGTGCCTTTAGAAAGGTCTTGAGGGGATCTAGAGGAGTCTGGAGGCCTTTAGATAGGTCGTGAACGGCTCTAGAGGGGTCTGGGGGCCTTTAGAATGACCCTGAATGGCATTTGATGGGTCTGGGGGCCTTTAGAAAAGTCCTAAGGGGCATTAGAAGCTCTGGGGGCCTTTAGAAAGGCCCTAAGGGGCATTAGAAGGGTTTTGGGGCCTTTAGAAATGACCTGAAAGGCTCTAGAAGGGTCTGGGGTCCTTTAGAAAGGCCCTGAGGGGCTCTACAAGAGTCTGGGCGCCTGTAGAAGGGTCCTGAGGGGCTCTAGAATGGTTTGGGGACCTTTATAAAGGACCTGAGCAGCTCTAGAAGGGTCTGGGGGCCTTTAAAAGAGTCCTGAGGGGCTCTAGAAGCGTCTTCGGGCCTTTAGAATGGTCTTGAGGGGAATTACCAGGGTCTGGGGGCCTTTAGAAGGGTCCTGAGGGGCATTACAAGGGTCTGGGTGCCGTTAGAAAGGTCCTGTGATGTCTAGAAAGGTCTGGGGGCCTTTGAAGGGTCCTGACAGGTTCTATAAATGTCTGGGGGCCTTTAGAAGGGTCCTGAGGGTCATTAGAAGGGTCTGGGGGTCTTTAGAAGGGTCTTGAGGGTCTCTAGATGGGTCTGGGGGTCTTTAGAATGGCCGTGAGGGGTCCTAGAAGAGTCCGGGGGCCTTTAGATAGGTCCTGAAGGGCTCTAGTGGGGTCTGAGGTCCTTTATAAAGGCCCTGAGGGTCATTAGATGAGTTTGGGGGCCTTTAGAAGGTCTTGAGGGGCATTAGAAGGGTCTGGGGTCCTTTAGAAAGACCCTGAGTTGCATTACAAGGGTCTGGTGTCCTTTAGAAGGGTCCTGAGGGGCTCTAGAAGAGTCTGGGGGCCTTTAGAAGTGTCTTGAGGAGCTCTAGAAGGGTTTGGGGTCCTTTAGAAAGGACCTGAAGGTCTCTAGAAGGGTCTGGGGGCTTTTAGATATGTTCTGAGGGGCTCTAGATGGGTCTGGGTGCCGTTAGAAGGGTCCTGAGGGGCTCTAGAAGAATCTGGGAGCCTTTAGAAAGGACTTGAGGGGCTCTAGAAGGGTCTGGGGGCCTTTAGAATGGGCCTGAGGGGCTCTAGAAGAGTTTTGGGGTCGTTAGAAGGGTCCTGAAGGGCATTAGATGGGTCTGGGGTCCTGAAGAAGGGTCCTGAGGTGCTCTGGAAAAGTCTGGGGTCCCTTTGAATCATCTTGAGGGGCTCTAGAAGGGTCTGTCGGCCTTTAGAATGGTCCTGACGGGCTCTAGAAGGGTCTGGGAACCTTTATATATGCCCTGAGGGGCATTAGAATGGTCTGAGGGCCTTTTGAAGGGTTCTGAGGGGCATTAGAATGGGGCGCACCCACCCTCCCCGAGCACCCACCCCAAACATTCACCCGTTAGCAATTAAGCACCCACCCCAAACATTCACCCATCAAGCAATTAAGCACCCATCCAGCGACAAAACAAATTAATTACATAGCCAAGCCCCAGAATAACACTCCTCAAAAAAACCTCTCAAAAACAATGCCTAAAAGAGAAAGCACTCAATCAAAACACACACACAAAAAAACAAAAAAGAAACTAAAAGAAGAAATTTTCAACTCAGACAGCCACCATGTTTAAATCCGGCATCCAACATTTTGAAGCCAACTCCCGCCATTTTCAGACCGTGCAGCCACCATTTTTGAATCGGGTGGCGGCCATTTTGAAGCCAACTCCCGCCATTTTGAGGTCGGGCAGCCGCCATGTTTGAATCGGGCGGAGGCCATTTTGAAGCCGACTCCCGCCATTTTGAGTTCAGGCGGCAGCCATTTTTGAATCGGGCGACGGCCATTTTGACGCAGATTCCAGCCATTTTGAGGCCCCCAGACCATTCTAGAGCCCCTCAGATCCTTTCTAAAGGCTCCCAGACTCTTCTAGACCCCTCAGGACTTTTGTAACGGCCCCCAGACCCATCTAGAGCCCCTCTGACATTTCTAAAAGCCCCCAGACCCTTCTACAGCCCCTCAGGACCATTTTAAAGGCCCCCAGACCCTTCTAATCCACCTCAGGGCCTTTCTAAAGGCCCCCAGACAATTCAAATGCCCCTCAGGACCCTTTTAAAGGCCCCCAGACCATTCTAATGCACCTCAGGGCCTTTCTAAAGGCCCTCAGACCATTCAAATGCCCCTCAGAACCCTTCTAAAGGCCCCCAGACCCTTCTAATGCCCCTCAGGGCCGTTCTAAAGTACCCCAGACACTTCTAGAACCTCTCAGGGCCTTTCTATATGACCCCAGACCCTTGTAATGCCACTCAGTGCCTTTCTAAAGGCCGCGAGACCCTTTTAATCCCCCTGAGGGCCTTTAAAGAGGCCCCCAGACCCTTCTGGACCCCCTCAGGATGCTTCTATTAGCCCCCAGACCCTTCTAGAGCCCCTCAGGGCCTTTCTAAAGGCCTCCACACCCTTCTAATGACCCTCAAGACCCATGTAAAGGCCCCTAGACCCTTCTAAATTGCCTCAGGACCCATATAAAAGCCCCCAGACACTTCTAATGCCTTTCAGGACCCTTATGAAGGCCACAAGACCCTTCTAATGCCCCTCAGGTGCTTTCTAAAGGCCCTCAGACCCTTCTAATGCCCCTCAGGGCATTTATAAAGGTTCCCAGACCCTTCTAGAGCCACTCAGGACCATTATAAAGGCCCCCAGACTCTTTTAGAGCCCCTCAGGGCCATTCTAAATGCCACAGACCCTTCAAGAGCCCCTCAACATCCTTCTAAGGGCTCCCTGACCCTTCTAGAGCCCCTCAGGGCCTTTCCAAAGGCCCCCAGACCCTTCTAGAGACCCTCTGGACATTTCTAAAGGCCCCCAGACCCTTCTAGATCCACTCAAGACCCTCCTAAAAGGCCCCAGACCTTTCTAATGCCCCTCAGGTCATTTCTAAAGGACCCCAGACCCATCTAATGCCCCTCAGGACCCTTCTAAATGCCCTGAGACATTTTAGAGCACCTCAGGACATTTCTAAAGGAACCCAGATCTTTCTAGAGCGCCTCAGGACGATTCTAAAGGCCCCCAGAACCTTATAGAGCCCCTCAGGACCCTTCTAAAGTCCCCCAGACCCTGGTAATTCCCCTCAGGGCTTTTATAAAGGCACCCAGACCCTTCTAATGCCCCTCAGGACCCTTATAAAGGCACCCAGACCCTTCTCAGGACAGTTTTAAATGCCTCCAGACCCTTCTAATCCACCTCAGGACCATTCTAAAGGCCTCCAGGCCATTGAAATGCTCCTCAGGACCCTTCTAAAGGCACCCAGACCCTTCTAATGCCCCACAGGGCCTTTTTAAAGTATCCCAGACACTTCTAGAACCTATCAGGGCCTTTCTATATGACCCCAGACCCTTGTAATGCCCATCAGGGCCTTTCTAAAGGCCCCCAGACCCCTCTAATGCCCCTGAGGACATTTCTAAACGCCCCCAGACCCTTCTAGAGCCCCTCAGGACATTTCTAAAGGCACCCAGACCCTTGTAATGCCACTCAGGGCCTTTCTAAAGGCCGCGAGATCCTTATAATCCCCTGAGGGACTTTCAAAAAGCCCCCAGACCCTTCTGGACCCCATCAGGACGCTTCTAATAGCCCCCGGACCCTTCTAGAGCCCCTCAGGGCCTTTCTAAAGGCCTCCACACCCTCCTAATGACCCTCAAGACACATGTAAAGGCCCCCAGACCCTTCTAGATTGCCTCAGGACCCATCTAAAAGCCCCCAGACCCTTCTAATGCCTTTCAGGACCCTTATGATGGCCACAAGACCCTTCTAATGCCCCATAGGACCTTTCTAAAGGTTCTCAGACCCTTCTAATGCCCCTCATGGCATTTATAAGGGTTCCCAGACTCTTCTAGAGCCCGTCAGGACCCTTATAAAGGCCCCCAGACCAATCTAGAGCCCCTCAGGACAATTCTAAAGTCCCCCAGACCATTCTAATGCCCGTCAGGGCCTTTCTAAAGGTCCCCAGACCCTTCTACTGCCCATCAGGAGCATTCTAAAGGCCCCCAGACCATTCTAGAGCCTCTCAGGACAGTTTTAAATGCCCCCAGACCCTTCTAGACCCCGTCAGGACCATTCTAAAGCCCCCCAGACCCTTCTAATGCCCCTCAGGAGCATTCTAAAGGCCCCCAGACCCTTCTAATGCCCCTCAAGGCATTTCTAAAGGTCCCCAGACCCTTCTAGGGCCCCTCAGGACCATTCTAAAGGCACCCAGACTCTTTTAGAGCCCCTCAGGGCCATTCTAAATGCCCGCAGACCTTTCAAGAGCCCATCAACATCCTTCTAACGGCACCCTGACACTTCTAGAGCCCCTCAGGGCCTTTCTAAAGGCCCCCAGACCATTCTAGAGCCCCTCAGGACACTTCTAAAGGCCCCCAGACCCTTCTAGATCCCCTCAAGACCCTTCTAAAAGGCCCTAGACCTTTCTAATGCCCCTCAGGGCATTTCTAATGGCCCCCAGACCCATCTAATGCCCCTCAGGACCCATCGAAAGGCCCCGAGACATGTTTGGAGCACCTCAGGACATTTCGAAAGCACACCAGATCTTTCTAGAGCCCCTCAGGACCCTTCTAGAGGCACCCAGACCCTTCTAGAGCCCCTCAGGACGATTCTAAAGGCCCCCCAGACCCTTCTAATCCACCTCAGGGCCTTACTAAAGGCCCCCAGACCATTCAAATGCCCCTCAGGACCCTTTTAAAGGCCTTCAGACCCTTCTAATGCCCTTCAGGATCCTTCAAAGGCACCCAGACCCTTCTAATGCTTTTCAGCGCCTTTCTAAAGTACCCCAGACACTTCTAGAACCTCTCAGGGCCTTTCTATATGACCCCAGACCCTTGTAATGCCCCTCAGGGCCTTTCTAAAGGCCGCGAGACCCTTATAATCCCCCTGAGGGCCTTTAAAAAGGCCCCCAGACCCTTCTGGACCCCCTCAGGACCCATCTAAAAGCCCCCAGACTTTTCTAATGCCTTTCAGGACCCTTATGAAGGCCACAAGACCCTTCTAATGCCCCTCAGGACCTTTCTAATGGTTCCCAGACCCTTCTGGAGCCCGTAAGGACCCTTATAAAGGCCTCCAGAACATTCTAGAGCCCCTCAGGACACTTCTAAAGGCCCGCAGACCATTCTAATGCCCGTCAGGACCTTTATAATCGTCCCCAGACCCTTCTACTGCCCCTCAGGAGCATTCTAAATGCCCCCAGACCCTTCTAATGCCCCACAGGGCCTTTCTAAAGGTCCCCAGACCCTTCTAGAGCCCCTGAAGACCCTTCTAAAGGCCCCCAGACCCTTATAGAGCCCCTCAGGACCCTTCTAAAGTACCCAGACCCTGCTAATTCCCCTCAGGGCTTTTATAAGGGCACCCAGACCCTTCTAATGCCCATCAGGACCCTTATAAAGGCACCCAGACCATTCTAGAGCCTCTCAGGACAGTTTTAAATGCCTCCAGACCCTTCTAGACCCCCTCAGGACCATTCTAAAGGCCCCCAGACCCTTCTAATTCCCCTCAGGGCCTTTCTAAAGGCCCCCAGACCCTTCTAATGCCCCTCAGGGCATTTCTAAAGGTCCCCAGACCCTTCTAGAGTCCCTCAGGACCATTCTAAAGGCCCCCAGACTCTTTTAGAGCCCCTGAGGGCCATTCTAAAGGCCTGCAGACCCTTCAAGAGCCCCTCAACATCCTTCTAACGGCTCCCTGACCCTTCTAGAGCCCCTCACGGCGTTTGTAAAGGCCCTCAGACCCTTCTAGACCCCCTCAGGGCCTTTCTAAAGGCCCCCAGACCCTTCTAGATCCCCTCAAGACCCTTCTAAAAGGCCCCAGACCTTTCTAATGCCCATCACGGCATTTCTAAAGGCCCCCAGACCTGTCTAATGCCCCTCATTACCATTCTAAAGGCCCCGAGACACTTTTAGAGCAACTCAGGACATTTCTAAAGGTCCCCAGATCTTTCTAGAGCCCCTCAGGACGATTTTAGAGGCCCCCAGACCCTTCTAGAGCCACTCAGGACGATTCAAAAGGCCCCCAGACCCTTCTAATCCACATCAGGGCCTTTCTAAAGGCCCCCAGACTATTCAAATGCCCTTCAGGACCCTTTTAAAAGCCCCCAGACCATTCTAATGCACCTCAGGGCCTTTCTAAAGGCCCCCAGACTATTCAAATGCCCCTCAGAACCCTTCTAAAGGCCCCCAGACCCTTCTAATGCCCATCAGGACACTTCTAAATGCCCCCAGACCTTTCTAATGCCCCACAGGGCCTTTCTATAGGTCCCCAGACACTTCTAGAGCCCCTGAAGACCCTTCTAAAGGCCCCCAGACCCTTATAGAGCCTCTCAGGACAGTTTTAAATGCCTCCAGACCCTTCTAGAGCCTCTCAGGACCATTCTAAAGGCCCCAGACCCTTCTAATGCCCCTCAGGACCCTTCTAAAGGACCCCAGACCCTTCTAATGCCCCTCAGGGCCTTTCTAAAGTACCCCAGACACTTCTAGAACCTCTCAGGGCCTTTCTATATGACCCCTGACTTTTGTAATGCCCCTCAGGGCCTTTCTAAAGGCCCCCATACCCTTCTAATGCCATTCAGGACATTTCTAAAGGTCTTCAGACCCTTCTAGAGCCCCTCAGGACATTTCTAAAGGCACCCAGACCCTTCTAATGCCACTCAGGGCCTTTCTAAAGGCCCCCATACCCTTCTAATACCCCTCAGGACATTTCTAAAGGCCCCCAGAACCTTCTAAAGCCCCTGAAGACCCTTCTAAAGTCCCCCAGACCCTGCTAATTACTCTAAGGGCTTTTATAAGGGCCACAAGACCCTTCTAATGCCTTTCAGGAACCTTATAAAGGCACCCAGACCCTTCTAGAGCCTCTAAAAGAGGCTCTAAAAGAGTCTAGGGGCCTTTAGAATGGTCCTGAGGGGCTCTAGAAGGGTCTGGGGGCTATTAGAAGTGTCCTGAGGGGGTCCAGAAGGGTCTGGGGGCCATTAGAAAGGCCCTGAGGGGCATTAGAAGGGTCTGGGGGCCTTTAGAATGGTCCTGAGGGGGTCTGGAAGGGTCTGGGGACCTTTACATGGGTCTTGAGGGTCATTAGAAGGGTGTGTTGGCCTTTAGAAAGGCCCTGAAAGGCTATAGAAGGGTCTGGGGGCTTTTAGATGGGTTCTGAGGCAATCTAGAAGGGTCTGGGGGTCTTTACATGGGTCTTGAGGGGCATTAGAAGGGTCTGAGTGTATTTAGAAAGGTCCTGAGGGGGATTAGAAGGGTCTTGTGGCTTTTATAAGGGTCCTGAAAGGCATTAGAAGGGTCTGGGGGGCTTTAGATGGGTCCTGAGGCAATCTAGATGGGTTTGGGGGCCTTTACATGGGTCTTGAGGGTCATTAGAGGGGTCTGCGGTCCTTTAGATAGTCCCTGAGTGGCATTAGAAGGGTTCGGGGGCCTTTATAAAGGTCCTGAGGGGCATTAGAATGGTCTGGGTGCCTTTAGAAAGGTCCTGAGGGGCATTAGAAGGGTCTTGTGGCCTTCCTAAGGGTCCTGAAAGGCATTAGAAGGCTCTGGGGGCTTTTAGTTGGGTCCTGAGGCAATCTAGAAGGGTTTAGGGGCCTTTACATGGGTCTTGGGGGTCATTAGAAGGGTGTGGAGGCCTTTAGAAAGGCCCTGAGGGGCTCTAGAAGGGTCTGGGGGCTATTAGAAGCGTCCTGAGGAGGTCCAGAAGGGTCTGGGGGCCTTTTTAAAGGCCCTCAGGGGGATTATAAGGGTCTCGCGGCCTTTAGAAATGTCCTGAGTGGCATTAGAAGGGTCTGGGGTCATATAGAAAGGCCCTGAGATGTTCTAGAAGTGTCTGGGGTACTTTAGAAATGCCCTGAGGGGCATTAGAATGGTCTGGGGGCCTTTAGAAGGGTCCTGAGGGGCATTAGAAGGGTCTGGGGGCTTTTAGAAGGGCTATGAGGGGCATTTGAATGGTCTGGGGGCGTTTAGAAAGGCCCTGAGTTGGATTAGAAGGGTCTGGGGTCCATTAGAAAGGCCCTGAGGTGGATTAGAAGGGTCTGCGGGCCTTTAGAATCGTCCTGAGGGGCTCTAGAAGGGTCTGGGGGCCTTTAGAAAGGACCTGAGGGGCTCTAGAAGGGTCTGGGGGCCTCTAGAAGGGTCCTGAGGGGCTCTAGAAAGATCTGGAGTCCTTTAGAAATGTCCTGAGGTGCTCTTAAAGTGTCTCGGGGCCTTTCGAATGGTCCTGAGGGGCATTAGAAGGGTCTGGGTGCCTTTAGAAATGTCCTGAGGGGCTCTAGAAGGGTCTGGGGGCCTTTAGAAATGTCCTGAGGGGCATTAGAAGGGTATGGGGGCCTTTAGAAAGGCCCTGAGGGGCATTACAAGGGTCTGGGGTCATATAGAAAGGCCCTGAGAGGTTCTAGAAGTGTCTGGGGTACTTTAGAAAGGCCCTGAGGGGCATTAGAAGGGTCTGGGGGCCTTTAGAAGGGTCCTGAGGGGCATTAGAAGGGTCTGGGAGCCTTTAGAATGGTCCTGAGGGGGTCTAGAAGGGTCTGGGGGCCTTTACATTGGTCTTGAGGGGCATTAGAAGGGTCCGAGTGCCTTTAGAAAGGTCCTGAGGGGCATTAGAAGGGTCTTGTGGCCTTCATAAGGGTCCTGAAAGGCATTAGAAGGGTCTGGGGGGTTTTAGATGGGTCCTGAGGCAATCTAGATGGGTCTGGGGGCCTTTACATGGGTCTTGAGGGTCATTAGAGGGGTCTGGGGTCGTTTAGATAGTCCCTGAGTGGCATTAGAAGGGTCCGGGCGCCATTAGAAAGGTCCTGAGGGGCATTAGAATGGTCTGGGTGCCTTTAGAAAGATCCTGAGGGGCTCTAGAATGGTCTGGGGCCTTTAGAAGCATCCTGAGGGGCTGTAGAAGGGTCTGGGGGCCTTTCGAATGGTCCTGATGGGTTCTAGAAAGATCTTGGGGCCTTTAGAAATGTCGTGAGTGGCTCTAGAAGGGTCTGGGGGCCTTTAGAAGGGTTCTGAGGGGCATTTGAATTGTCTGGGGGCCTTTAGAAAGGCTTTGAGGTGGATTAGAAGAGTCTGGGGTCCTTTAGAATCGTCCTGAGGGGATCTAGAAGGGTCTGGGGGCCTCTAGAAGGGTCCTGAGGGGCTCTAGAAAGATCTGGGGTCCTTTAGAAATGTCCTGAGGTGCTCAAAAATTGTCTCGGGGCCTTTCGAAGGGTCCTGAGGGGCATTAGACGGGTCTGGGGGCCTTTAGAAATACCCTGAGGGGCATAAGAAAGGTCTGGGGCCTTTAAAAAGGGTCTTGAGGGGATCTAGAAGGGTCTGGGGTCCTTTACAAGTGTCCTGAGGGGCTCTAGAATGGTCTGGGAGCCTTTAGAAAGACCCTGACGGGCTCTAGAATGGTCAGGGAGTTGTTAGAAGGATGTTGAAGGGCTCTTGAAAGGTCTGCGGGCCTTTAGAATGGCCCTGAGGGGCTCTAAAAGAGTCTGGGGTCCTTTAGAATGGTCCTGAGGGGCTCTAGAATGGTCTGAGGACCTTTAGAAATGCCCTGAGGGGCATTAGAAGGGTCTGGGGGCCTTTAGAAAGGCCCTGAGGGGCATTAGAAGGGTCTGAGGGCTTTAGAAAGGCCCTGAGGGTCTGCAGAAGGGTCTGGGTGCCTTTCGAATAGTCCTGAAGGGCTCTAGAAATGTCTGGTGTTCTTTAGAAGGGTCTTGAGTGGCTCTAGAAGGGTCTGGCGGCTGTAGAATGGTCCTGAGGTGCTCCAGAAGGGTCTTGGGCCCTTTAGAACAATCTAGAGGGGCTCTAGAAGCGTCTGGGCTCCTTTAAAAGGGTCCTGAGGGGCTCTAGAAGGGTCTGGGGTCCTTTAGAAGGGCCTTGAGGGGCGTTAGATGGGTCTGGGGGCCTTTAGAAACACCCTGAGTGGCTCTAGAATGGTCTGGGGATCTTTTGAAATGGCCTTGAGGGGCTCCAGAAGTGTCTGGGGGCCTTTAGAAAGGTCTTGTGGGTCTCTAGAAGGGTCTGGGGGTCTTTACAATAGATCTGAGTGGCTCTAGAGGAGTCTGGGGGCCTTTAGAAAGGTCCTAAAGGGCTCTAGAGTGGTCTGGGGGTATTAGAAAGGCCCTGAAGGGCATTAGATGGGTCTGGCGACCTTTAGAAAAGCTCTGAGGGGCATTAGAAGGGTCTGGGTGCCTTTGGATGGGTCTGAGGGGCATTAGAAGGTTCTGGGGGCCTTTAGAAGGGTCCTGAGGGGCTCTGGAAGGGTCTCGGGGCCATCTGAAGCGTCTTGAGGGGCTCTAGAAGGGTCTGGGTGCCTTTAGAAAGGTCTTGAGGGGATCTAGAGGAGTCTGGAGGCCTTTAGATAGGTCGTGAACGGCTCTAGAGGGGTCTGGGGGCCTTTAGAATGACCCTGAATGGCATTTGATGGGTCTGGGGGCCTTTAGAAAAGTCCTAAGGGGCATTAGAAGCTCTGGGGGCCTTTAGAAAGGCCCTAAGGGGCATTAGAAGGGTTTTGGGGCCTTTAGAAATGACCTGAAAGGCTCTAGAAGGGTCTGGGGTCCTTTAGAAAGGCCCTGAGGGGCTCTACAAGAGTCTGGGCGCCTGTAGAAGGGTCCTGAGGGGCTCTAGAATGGTTTGGGGACCTTTATAAAGGACCTGAGCAGCTCTAGAAGGGTCTGGGGGCCTTTAAAAGAGTCCTGAGGGGCTCTAGAAGCGTCTTCGGGCCTTTAGAATGGTCTTGAGGGGAATTACCAGGGTCTGGGGGCCTTTAGAAGGGTCCTGAGGGGCATTACAAGGGTCTGGGTGCCGTTAGAAAGGTCCTGTGATGTCTAGAAAGGTCTGGGGGCCTTTGAAGGGTCCTGACAGGTTCTATAAATGTCTGGGGGCCTTTAGAAGGGTCCTGAGGGTCATTAGAAGGGTCTGGGGGTCTTTAGAAGGGTCTTGAGGGTCTCTAGATGGGTCTGGGGGTCTTTAGAATGGCCGTGAGGGGTCCTAGAAGAGTCCGGGGGCCTTTAGATAGGTCCTGAAGGGCTCTAGTGGGGTCTGAGGTCCTTTATAAAGGCCCTGAGGGTCATTAGATGAGTTTGGGGGCCTTTAGAAGGTCTTGAGGGGCATTAGAAGGGTCTGGGGTCCTTTAGAAAGACCCTGAGTTGCATTACAAGGGTCTGGTGTCCTTTAGAAGGGTCCTGAGGGGCTCTAGAAGAGTCTGGGGGCCTTTAGAAGTGTCTTGAGGAGCTCTAGAAGGGTTTGGGGTCCTTTAGAAAGGACCTGAAGGTCTCTAGAAGGGTCTGGGGGCTTTTAGATATGTTCTGAGGGGCTCTAGATGGGTCTGGGTGCCGTTAGAAGGGTCCTGAGGGGCTCTAGAAGAATCTGGGAGCCTTTAGAAAGGACTTGAGGGGCTCTAGAAGGGTCTGGGGGCCTTTAGAATGGGCCTGAGGGGCTCTAGAAGAGTTTTGGGGTCGTTAGAAGGGTCCTGAAGGGCATTAGATGGGTCTGGGGTCCTGAAGAAGGGTCCTGAGGTGCTCTGGAAAAGTCTGGGGTCCCTTTGAATCATCTTGAGGGGCTCTAGAAGGGTCTGTCGGCCTTTAGAATGGTCCTGACGGGCTCTAGAAGGGTCTGGGAACCTTTATATATGCCCTGAGGGGCATTAGAATGGTCTGAGGGCCTTTTGAAGGGTTCTGAGGGGCATTAGAATGGGGCGCACCCACCCTCCCCGAGCACCCACCCCAAACATTCACCCGTTAGCAATTAAGCACCCACCCCAAACATTCACCCATCAAGCAATTAAGCACCCATCCAGCGACAAAACAAATTAATTACATAGCCAAGCCCCAGAATAACACTCCTCAAAAAAACCTCTCAAAAACAATGCCTAAAAGAGAAAGCACTCAATCAAAACACACACACAAAAAAACAAAAAAGAAACTAAAAGAAGAAATTTTCAACTCAGACAGCCACCATGTTTAAATCCGGCATCCAACATTTTGAAGCCAACTCCCGCCATTTTCAGACCGTGCAGCCACCATTTTTGAATCGGGTGGCGGCCATTTTGAAGCCAACTCCCGCCATTTTGAGGTCGGGCAGCCGCCATGTTTGAATCGGGCGGAGGCCATTTTGAAGCCGACTCCCGCCATTTTGAGTTCAGGCGGCAGCCATTTTTGAATCGGGCGACGGCCATTTTGACGCAGATTCCAGCCATTTTGAGGCCCCCAGACCATTCTAGAGCCCCTCAGATCCTTTCTAAAGGCTCCCAGACTCTTCTAGACCCCTCAGGACTTTTGTAACGGCCCCCAGACCCATCTAGAGCCCCTCTGACATTTCTAAAAGCCCCCAGACCCTTCTACAGCCCCTCAGGACCATTTTAAAGGCCCCCAGACCCTTCTAATCCACCTCAGGGCCTTTCTAAAGGCCCCCAGACAATTCAAATGCCCCTCAGGACCCTTTTAAAGGCCCCCAGACCATTCTAATGCACCTCAGGGCCTTTCTAAAGGCCCTCAGACCATTCAAATGCCCCTCAGAACCCTTCTAAAGGCCCCCAGACCCTTCTAATGCCCCTCAGGGCCGTTCTAAAGTACCCCAGACACTTCTAGAACCTCTCAGGGCCTTTCTATATGACCCCAGACCCTTGTAATGCCACTCAGTGCCTTTCTAAAGGCCGCGAGACCCTTTTAATCCCCCTGAGGGCCTTTAAAGAGGCCCCCAGACCCTTCTGGACCCCCTCAGGATGCTTCTATTAGCCCCCAGACCCTTCTAGAGCCCCTCAGGGCCTTTCTAAAGGCCTCCACACCCTTCTAATGACCCTCAAGACCCATGTAAAGGCCCCTAGACCCTTCTAAATTGCCTCAGGACCCATCTAAAAGCCCCCAGACACTTCTAATGCCTTTCAGGACCCTTATGAAGGCCACAAGACCCTTCTAATGCCCCTCAGGTGCTTTCTAAAGGCCCTCAGACCCTTCTAATGCCCCTCAGGGCATTTATAAAGGTTCCCAGACCCTTCTAGAGCCACTCAGGACCATTATAAAGGCCCCCAGACTCTTTTAGAGCCCCTCAGGGCCATTCTAAATGCCACAGACCCTTCAAGAGCCCCTCAACATCCTTCTAAGGGCTCCCTGACCCTTCTAGAGCCCCTCAGGGCCTTTCCAAAGGCCCCCAGACCCTTCTAGAGACCCTCTGGACATTTCTAAAGGCCCCCAGACCCTTCTAGATCCCCTCAAGACCCTCCTAAAAGGCCCCAGACCTTTCTAATGCCCCTCAGGTCATTTCTAAAGGACCCCAGACCCATCTAATGCCCCTCAGGACCCTTCTAAATGCCCTGAGACATTTTAGAGCACCTCAGGACATTTCTAAAGGAACCCAGATCTTTCTAGAGCGCCTCAGGACGATTCTAAAGGCCCCCAGAACCTTATAGAGCCCCTCAGGACCCTTCTAAAGTCCCCCAGACCCTGGTAATTCCCCTCAGGGCTTTTATAAAGGCACCCAGACCCTTCTAATGCCCCTCAGGACCCTTATAAAGGCACCCAGACCCTTCTCAGGACAGTTTTAAATGCCTCCAGACCCTTCTAATCCACCTCAGGACCATTCTAAAGGCCTCCAGGCCATTGAAATGCTCCTCAGGACCCTTCTAAAGGCACCCAGACCCTTCTAATGCCCCACAGGGCCTTTTTAAAGTATCCCAGACACTTCTAGAACCTATCAGGGCCTTTCTATATGACCCCAGACCCTTGTAATGCCCATCAGGGCCTTTCTAAAGGCCCCCAGACCCCTCTAATGCCCCTGAGGACATTTCTAAACGCCCCCAGACCCTTCTAGAGCCCCTCAGGACATTTCTAAAGGCACCCAGACCCTTGTAATGCCACTCAGGGCCTTTCTAAAGGCCGCGAGACCCTTATAATCCCCTGAGGGACTTTCAAAAAGCCCCCAGACCCTTCTGGACCCCATCAGGACGCTTCTAATAGCCCCCGGACCCTTCTAGAGCCCCTCAGGGCCTTTCTAAAGGCCTCCACACCCTCCTAATGACCCTCAAGACACATGTAAAGGCCCCCAGACCCTTCTAGATTGCCTCAGGACCCATCTAAAAGCCCCCAGACCCTTCTAATGCCTTTCAGGACCCTTATGATGGCCACAAGACCCTTCTAATGCCCCATAGGACCTTTCTAAAGGTTCTCAGACCCTTCTAATGCCCCTCATGGCATTTATAAGGGTTCCCAGACTCTTCTAGAGCCCGTCAGGACCCTTATAAAGGCCCCCAGACCAATCTAGAGCCCCTCAGGACAATTCTAAAGTCCCCCAGACCATTCTAATGCCCGTCAGGGCCTTTCTAAAGGTCCCCAGACCCTTCTACTGCCCATCAGGAGCATTCTAAAGGCCCCCAGACCATTCTAGAGCCTCTCAGGACAGTTTTAAATGCCCCCAGACCCTTCTAGACCCCGTCAGGACCATTCTAAAGCCCCCCAGACCCTTCTAATGCCCCTCAGGAGCATTCTAAAGGCCCCCAGACCCTTCTAATGCCCCTCAAGGCATTTCTAAAGGTCCCCAGACCCTTCTAGGGCCCCTCAGGACCATTCTAAAGGCACCCAGACTCTTTTAGAGCCCCTCAGGGCCATTCTAAATGCCCGCAGACCTTTCAAGAGCCCATCAACATCCTTCTAACGGCACCCTGACACTTCTAGAGCCCCTCAGGGCCTTTCTAAAGGCCCCCAGACCATTCTAGAGCCCCTCAGGACACTTCTAAAGGCCCCCAGACCCTTCTAGATCCCCTCAAGACCCTTCTAAAAGGCCCTAGACCTTTCTAATGCCCCTCAGGGCATTTCTAATGGCCCCCAGACCCATCTAATGCCCCTCAGGACCCATCGAAAGGCCCCGAGACATGTTTGGAGCACCTCAGGACATTTCGAAAGCACACCAGATCTTTCTAGAGCCCCTCAGGACCCTTCTAGAGGCACCCAGACCCTTCTAGAGCCCCTCAGGACGATTCTAAAGGCCCCCCAGACCCTTCTAATCCACCTCAGGGCCTTACTAAAGGCCCCCAGACCATTCAAATGCCCCTCAGGACCCTTTTAAAGGCCTTCAGACCCTTCTAATGCCCTTCAGGATCCTTCAAAGGCACCCAGACCCTTCTAATGCTTTTCAGCGCCTTTCTAAAGTACCCCAGACACTTCTAGAACCTCTCAGGGCCTTTCTATATGACCCCAGACCCTTGTAATGCCCCTCAGGGCCTTTCTAAAGGCCGCGAGACCCTTATAATCCCCCTGAGGGCCTTTAAAAAGGCCCCCAGACCCTTCTGGACCCCCTCAGGACCCATCTAAAAGCCCCCAGACTTTTCTAATGCCTTTCAGGACCCTTATGAAGGCCACAAGACCCTTCTAATGCCCCTCAGGACCTTTCTAATGGTTCCCAGACCCTTCTGGAGCCCGTAAGGACCCTTATAAAGGCCTCCAGAACATTCTAGAGCCCCTCAGGACACTTCTAAAGGCCCGCAGACCATTCTAATGCCCGTCAGGACCTTTATAATCGTCCCCAGACCCTTCTACTGCCCCTCAGGAGCATTCTAAATGCCCCCAGACCCTTCTAATGCCCCACAGGGCCTTTCTAAAGGTCCCCAGACCCTTCTAGAGCCCCTGAAGACCCTTCTAAAGGCCCCCAGACCCTTATAGAGCCCCTCAGGACCCTTCTAAAGTACCCAGACCCTGCTAATTCCCCTCAGGGCTTTTATAAGGGCACCCAGACCCTTCTAATGCCCCTCAGGACCCTTATAAAGGCACCCAGACCATTCTAGAGCCTCTCAGGACAGTTTTAAATGCCTCCAGACCCTTCTAGACCCCCTCAGGACCATTCTAAAGGCCCCCAGACCCTTCTAATTCCCCTCAGGGCCTTTCTAAAGGCCCCCAGACCCTTCTAATGCCCCTCAGGGCATTTCTAAAGGTCCCCAGACCCTTCTAGAGTCCCTCAGGACCATTCTAAAGGCCCCCAGACTCTTTTAGAGCCCCTGAGGGCCATTCTAAAGGCCTGCAGACCCTTCAAGAGCCCCTCAACATCCTTCTAACGGCTCCCTGACCCTTCTAGAGCCCCTCACGGCGTTTGTAAAGGCCCTCAGACCCTTCTAGACCCCCTCAGGGCCTTTCTAAAGGCCCCCAGACCCTTCTAGATCCCCTCAAGACCCTTCTAAAAGGCCCCAGACCTTTCTAATGCCCATCACGGCATTTCTAAAGGCCCCCAGACCTGTCTAATGCCCCTCATTACCATTCTAAAGGCCCCGAGACACTTTTAGAGCAACTCAGGACATTTCTAAAGGTCCCCAGATCTTTCTAGAGCCCCTCAGGACGATTTTAGAGGCCCCCAGACCCTTCTAGAGCCACTCAGGACGATTCAAAAGGCCCCCAGACCCTTCTAATCCACATCAGGGCCTTTCTAAAGGCCCCCAGACTATTCAAATGCCCTTCAGGACCCTTTTAAAAGCCCCCAGACCATTCTAATGCACCTCAGGGCCTTTCTAAAGGCCCCCAGACTATTCAAATGCCCCTCAGAACCCTTCTAAAGGCCCCCAGACCCTTCTAATGCCCATCAGGACACTTCTAAATGCCCCCAGACCTTTCTAATGCCCCACAGGGCCTTTCTATAGGTCCCCAGACACTTCTAGAGCCCCTGAAGACCCTTCTAAAGGCCCCCAGACCCTTATAGAGCCTCTCAGGACAGTTTTAAATGCCTCCAGACCCTTCTAGAGCCTCTCAGGACCATTCTAAAGGCCCCAGACCCTTCTAATGCCCCTCAGGACCCTTCTAAAGGACCCCAGACCCTTCTAATGCCCCTCAGGGCCTTTCTAAAGTACCCCAGACACTTCTAGAACCTCTCAGGGCCTTTCTATATGACCCCTGACTTTTGTAATGCCCCTCAGGGCCTTTCTAAAGGCCCCCATACCCTTCTAATGCCATTCAGGACATTTCTAAAGGTCTTCAGACCCTTCTAGAGCCCCTCAGGACATTTCTAAAGGCACCCAGACCCTTCTAATGCCACTCAGGGCCTTTCTAAAGGCCCCCATACCCTTCTAATACCCCTCAGGACATTTCTAAAGGCCCCCAGAACCTTCTAAAGCCCCTGAAGACCCTTCTAAAGTCCCCCAGACCCTGCTAATTACTCTAAGGGCTTTTATAAGGGCCACAAGACCCTTCTAATGCCTTTCAGGAACCTTATAAAGGCACCCAGACCCTTCTAGAGCCTCTAAAAGAGGCTCTAAAAGAGTCTGGGGGCCTTTAGAATGGTCCTGAGGGGCTCTAGAAGGGTCTGGGGGCTATTAGAAGTGTCCTGAGGGGGTCCAGAAGGGTCTGGGGGCCATTAGAAAGGCCCTGAGGGGCATTAGAAGGGTCTGGGGGCCTTTAGAATGGTCCTGAGGGGGTCTGGAAGGGTCTGGGGACCTTTACATGGGTCTTGAGGGTCATTAGAAGGGTGTGTTGGCCTTTAGAAAGGCCCTGAAAGGCTATAGAAGGGTCTGGGGGCTTTTAGATGGGTTCTGAGGCAATCTAGAAGGGTCTGGGGGTCTTTACATGGGTCTTGAGGGGCATTAGAAGGGTCTGAGTGTATTTAGAAAGGTCCTGAGGGGGATTAGAAGGGTCTTGTGGCTTTTATAAGGGTCCTGAAAGGCATTAGAAGGGTCTGGGGGGCTTTAGATGGGTCCTGAGGCAATCTAGATGGGTTTGGGGGCCTTTACATGGGTCTTGAGGGTCATTAGAGGGGTCTGCGGTCCTTAGATAGTCCCTGAGTGGCATTAGAAGGGTTCGGGGGCCTTTATAAAGGTCCTGAGGGGCATTAGAATGGTCTGGGTGCCTTTAGAAAGGTCCTGAGGGGCATTAGAAGGGTCTTGTGGCCTTCCTAAGGGTCCTGAAAGGCATTAGAAGGCTCTGGGGGCTTTTAGTTGGGTCCTGAGGCAATCTAGAAGGGTTTAGGGGCCTTTACATGGGTCTTGGGGGTCATTAGAAGGTGTGGAGGCCTTTAGAAAGGCCCTGAGGGGCTCTAGAAGGGTCTGGGGGCTATTAGAAGCGTCCTGAGGAGGTCCAGAAGGGTCTGGGGGCCTTTTTAAAGGCCCTCAGGGGGATTATAAGGGTCTCGCGGCCTTTAGAAATGTCCTGAGTGCATTAGAAGGGTCTGGGGTCATATAGAAAGGCCCTGAGATGTTCTAGAAGTGTCTGGGGTACTTTAGAAATGCCCTGAGGGGCATTAGAATGGTCTGGGGGCCTTTAGAAGGGTCCTGAGGGGCATTAGAAGGGTCTGGGGGCTTTTAGAAGGGCTATGAGGGGCATTTGAATGGTCTGGGGGCGTTTAGAAAGGCCCTGAGTTGGATTAGAAGGGTCTGGGGTCCATTAGAAAGGCCCTGAGGTGGATTAGAAGGGTCTGCGGGCCTTTAGAATCGTCCTGAGGGGCTCTAGAAGGGTCTGGGGGCCTTTAGAAAGGACCTGAGGGGCTCTAGAAGGGTCTGGGGGCCTCTAGAAGGGTCCTGAGGGGCTCTAGAAAGATCTGGAGTCCTTTAGAAATGTCCTGAGGTGCTCTTAAAGTGTCTCGGGGCCTTTCGAATGGTCCTGAG